>OY856187.1:380060646-380140303 GCA_963693315.1 Diogma glabrata | reverse complement strand
GTCAGAACATTCATGTCTCTCTGCGTTTGTGCACGCCATGGGATTAACCAGCCAACCTATGTAGAATTTACTCGGCAAGTTACATGGCAAGTTCGAGGTTGAGTCTGGTTAGCGATGAGGTATTGGCTGTACTTGTCACTCAATATGTTGTGGTATATATGTTAAATAGATGTTTATATGTTGAATAACTTGCCCTCAACCCTGCCATAGATATATATATATATATATATATATATATATATATATATATATATATATATATATATATATATATATATATATATATACATATATATATATATATATATATATATATATATATATATATATATATATATATATATATATATATATATATATATATATATATATATATATATATATATATATATATATATATTTAATGTGATTTTTGGCTTGTCTATTATTTTAAATAATAAATTTTTTTGGATAAAGCCAATAAATAAACAATATTTTTAAAAAATTGTTTATCCAACAATTGTTTCGGTTTTTAATAAACTATCTTCAGGGATAACATACAATACATATAATGAAAAATTCTGATACAAAAAATAAACACAACTTGACAAATGAAATAAAAAACTTATTATGAAAACTTACAATCAAAAAAGAAAAAGCTAACTATATAAAAAATAATGAAAGAAAATACAAAACAATAATACAATGATAAAAAATTAGAAAATGTTAAGTAGAAAAAGCTCTATGATGTTTAATGTTCAAAATAAAAAATTTTTTAGTTTTGCAGAACAAAATCATAAGTGTTTTGAAGAAAATTCGTATCAGTTTGTATATTTATACAATTTTTATTTTGTTTGATGCGAATCGTTTCCAAAATTCTACGTTTGTTTAAATTTTTTTCTTTATCCAAAATTTTGAAATTTTGAAGGGGTAGATCTGTACTGCAGCTTTTCTTATGGTTGGATAATGCACTGATATTTTCATTATTTTGTTTTTTTGCGTCGTTTAGATGTTGCTTTATACGTTTTCCTAGATATTGCTGTGTTTGCCCTATGTAAGATTTACCACATTCACAATCAGCTTGATAAACTAAATTGGATTCAATATTCATAGGTATTTTATCTTTTAATTTTGAAAAAATAGTGTTATATAAACTATTATTAGCTGTTCCTACAACTTCGAAATTAAAGTTTTTTAACAAGTGTTTTATTTGTTCGAAAAGACTTTTGACATAAGGTATAGTCATGTAAATTTTGTTGTTGTTCATCAATGTTGATTTTGCTAAGACAGTGTTTTCATTACTGTAAATTTGTTGATTTACTAATTTACGTATAAAGTTTTCTGGATAATTATTTTTTTGGAGAGTTTCAAAAAGTAAATTTAAATTTTTGTTATGGAATTTTGGATCAGATAAGCTCAAGATTTTTTTAACCATTAAGGTGACAGTGTTTTTCTTATAAGATAAGGGTAGCCATGAATTAAAGTTCAAGTATCTACCTGACCATGTTTTCTTATGGAACCAATCAGTAATTAGTTTGCCATTACTTTGACGATGTATGATAAGATCTAAAAACGGTAGGCAGCAATCATTTTCTGTTTCAATCGTGAACTGTATATTCCTGTTAAAATTATTAAACTTATTTAGAAAATCTTGTATTTTGTTTTTGGGACAAGCAGTTAGAATGTCGTCCACATATCTAAAGAAAAATGGTGGTTTGAAGGTCATATCTTTTAACACAGTTTTTTCAACATATTCCATAATTAGATTAGCACAAGATGGGCTTACAGGAGATCCCATTGGACTACCGAAAATTTGTTTATATGCTTCCTGATTATAAGTAAATTCACAATTGTTTAAAACTAATTCTAATGCTTCCATAAATTGTACCTTTGTCAATTTTAGCTTGTTAAGTTTTTTGATTTCCATCCAATTTTGTTTTACAATTTGAACAACAAGATTACTATCCACGTTTGTAAACAAAGAAACAACATCTAAAGAAATCAAAATATAGTCATCGGCCAGTTGATATTCACTTAATTTTTCTTTTAAATCTTCTGCATTTTTGACAAATGTTTTAGTTCTTCCCACAAATTTATTTAAAATGCTAGATAAAAATGACGATAAATTGTAAAGCGGTGTTCCAATAGAACTTACAATTGGACGAAGAGGGATACCAGCTTTATGAACTTTGGGTAAACCATATAAAGTAGCAGGTATACCGTAATAAGAACGCAACCATTTTCCTTGATCTTTCGATATTCGTTCTTCAGTTTCCCATGTCATTACCATTTTATTAAGATGTTTTTGAATATTGGCAGTTGGTACCTTATTTTAAACATTAAACATCATAGAGCTTTTTCTACTTAACATTTTCTAATTTTTTATCATTGTATTATTGTTTTGTATTTTCTTTCATTATTTTTTATATAGTTAGCTTTTTCTTTTTTGATTGTAAGTTTTCATAATAAGTTTTTTATTTCATTTGTCAAGTTGTGTTTATTTTTTGTATCAGAATTTTTCATTATATGTATTGTATGTTATCCCTGAAGATGGTTTATTAAAAACCGAAACAATTGTTGGATAAACAATTTTTTAAAAATATTGTTTTATTTATTGGCTTTATCCAAAAAAATTTATTATTTAAAATAATAGACAAGCCAAAAATCACATCAAATATTATATATATATATATATATATATATATATATATATATATATATATATATATATATATATATTTATATATATATATATATATATATATATATATATATATATATATATATATATATATATATATATATATATATATATATATATATATATATATAAATTTTTTTTCATTTTGATTTTCCGTCTCCGCTTATCATATATAGTCGTTTGGCACCAAAATTTTTCCGAAATTCCGAGATGAAGCACATTCCAATAGGTAGATTTTTATATGAAATCTACCTAAAATAGTATTATATATAATTTTCTGGTATGTATTTTCTGTATTTTCTAGTTGATCAGTAAAATATAAAAAAATAGTATTATATATAAAAAATACGCAATCAAATAAGTTTTCAGGTGTGTAAGGTTTCAGGTACATAGAACATTATACGGAACAAAAATGGATTCATAAATTTTCACAGTGCTCATGCGGTTTAATATACGCTTTCTTTACCGGCAGGTTACTATAAAAACGCTGCAAACAATTTTGATCGTTATGTCATTTTATGATCAGCAAGGGCTGTAAGAATAGCGACAATACATTCGATGAAGGTATAGAAGAAGTGATGCAAAAACGGAATAGAAGAAGTGATGCAAAAAAATCAAAATTCTTTGGAAGTTTTTGTATTAGAATTCATAGAATGTGAATTCATAGGATGAAAAATATTTCTCTTTATTGAACTTCCTAAGTCATTTTAAAGTCATTATGGATTGTTGCAAATAAATGCGAAACTAATAACTTACACGCAGTCAATATATTGGCATATATGTTCCATATATATACAACATTAAGGGAATATTTATTTTTGGATGATTTTGTGAGTAATTATTGCTCAAAGTAATTATTGAAAGTATTATTCCCGATAATAAGTAATTATTGTCGGGATTGAACTCACACTGATCAGAGACATCATAGTTCAAAGCCATCTTACAGACTCAGCCACAGTGGATGAAACAACAATGAAACATATTTTAATTTTCATGTTCAGATAATTTCTAAATTGAAACTTCATTATCTCATATTTTTATTTAAATTGAATTCTCGATCTGTGATTATACAATTGTAAATTGTATTTGTTCCCGACACGAAACACACAAAAACTGTTTTAAAGAAGTTTTTCTGAGAGAAAATAAAAAAGTCCCAGCGGCACGTATATCCGCTAGAAATAGGTAGATTTCGAGATCAGACAGTTTTGTATGCCAGTAAAATCTGATGTATCAGATTAGTTTAAACAAAACAAACTAATTTCAAACAGATATCGAACAAATTTTAAAAAGAAAATTAGCTACCTACAAGCAAAATTATATCTATACAATTTTGCAACAAACAAATATCAAATCTACCACAGAACATGTGTGTGAGAATTTATGACACAAACCTACTCTATATCATATGTCGTGCAATTGCTGCAAAATATCAAAATAGTTTATTTCTAAGAAAAAAAAATTAATTTCTTCTATTCAAATCTTTTATTTTTTTGACTGTTATAAGGTTGACATTGACTGTTATAAGGTTTTTGGAAATTGTAGTTAGGGATTGTTGCAAACTTTTTTGTTGAAGCCAACAAGTCAAAAACCTCTAACTGCAGAGGTTTATATTTATAAGAAACGGATTAAAATGTTTCCACAGATTCTAAATTTATAAAGATTTTAAAAATATTAGTATCCAAACGGCCGTTATAACGGATTAAAAAAACCACTTTTTTTCTAGTATAAAGCCTATAGTTCCTTAACCATGTGTCAGATTTTTCTGATTTACGAACTTGTTAAAGATATTAATAAAACACACATTTTTAAGAAAGGTTTTTTGATCTGGCTCTAGAAATGCAACCGTGAAAGCGCCGGTTGATTCAAACGCATTTTGTGTTTTACAAGCTTTTTTGTTGGAGCCGCTCACTCAGAAACCTCCAACTGCAGAGGTCTTTTTTTTGAAAGAAACTGATTAAAAAGGTTTCAAAAATTCTAAATTTATGAAGTTTTAAAAAATGTTAGAATCCAAACGGCCGTTATAACGGATCTAAAAAACAGAGTTTTTTTCTAGTATAAAGCTTCTAGTTTCTTAACCATGTGTCGGATTGGGCTGATTTACGAACTTGTCCAAGATATTAATAAAACGCACATTTTAAGAAAAGGTTTTTTGATCTGGCCTTACAAATGCGACCGTGAGAGTGCCGGTTATTTAAAAAAAAAAATTTTTTTTTGCAAACTTTTTTGTTGGAGCCGCTCACTCAGGAACCTCTAACTGCAGCGGTTTATTTTTGAAACAAATTGATAAAAAAGGTTCCAAAGATTTTAAATTTGTTAAATTTTTTGAAATATTAGTATCCAAACGGCCGTTATAACGGTTTTAAAAAATCAATTTTTTTCAGAAAAAAGCCTCTAGTTTCTTAACCACGTGTTGGATTTTGCTGATTCACGAACTTGTCCAAGATATTATTAAAACACACAAGTACAGAAAATTTTTTTGATCTACCTCAACAAATGCGACCGTGAGAGTGCCGGTCGTTTTCGTTATATCTCATATCGTTTATATATATATATATATATATATATATATATATATATATATATATATATATATATATATATATATATATATATATATATATATATATATATATATATATATATATATATATATATATATATATATATATATATATATATATATATATATATATATATATATATATATATATATATATATATATATATATATATATATATATATATATATATATATATATATATATATATATATATATATATATATATATATATATATATGTATATATATATATATATATATATATATATATATATATTTTTTTTTTTGTTTTTTCGTCTCCGCTTATCATATATAGTCGTTTGGCACAAAATTTTTTCCGAAATTCCGAGATGAAGCCCATTGTAATAGGTAGATTTTTATATGAAATCTACCTAAAATGCTATAAAATTGCAAAATTTATGTGAATTAAAATAATTACTTCAAGCTTAATCACTCTAAAAATCTCTCAAACCTTTATTTAGTTTACAGCAAATAGTGTAAAACTTAAATTTATTTAACATTATACCCGTCGCATATTGTCGGTATTTCATAAGAAAGGAAATTCAAGAAAACTCGTTTTGATAACAGCCGTGCTCGATTTGACTGAAGCATTTGAAACAACGAAAAATTTAATACAATTGTTGTTGTTTTTTCAGTTGTTTCAGTCAAACTAAACGTACATAACATTCAATTTACATTGTATCATTTTTATTGCAACAATTATTTATTTTAATAAGGAAACATTTCAAAATGTCTTTTTAATTCTATTTCTTTATTCGTGTGCTTACACGTCATCTAGACGGACGCGTACACGAATAAATCAGAAGGAATTCCGACGTTAGCTGGCCACATACAGTTGTCCAAATGTGAGAAGTACAGATTCTCCAAATCTACCTAGTCCACATCCTTGCAGCAATTGTCCTTGTGCTATGTTGATGGTCATCGCAAAAGTGAGTCGCACTGGAAACTAAACGTTTGAATTAAAATGCCATATCTGTTGGGATCATTGAAATGCGTAGCAACAGTACATCTTCCCTTTTGAATTTTCCATTCAAAATTGTAGCTTCAATGACATTGTTCATCATCTTTTTCACCGAAAATTTTAAAAAAATTTGTGCTATTTCAAAATATTTGACATATTTTTTTAATAAAATGTGTTGTGTAGTTGGAATAACAATATGTGTCACAACAACACATAAAACCCTTTAAGTCCTAAGTTCCACAACATCATATTTTTTAAGATGATGAACGCAAATTTCTTATCTTTTGGTTTTTTATATTCTTTTTAAAGAATGGAAAACTAAACAATAAATCGTTTCACATAATAATAAACGACACAGGGCAATATTTCATGATAAAATGGAGGAAATAAAAATAAAATGTTTTTTTTTCAAATTTGTAGGAACAAAGCTAAATTGGGTTACCAATTATCGAAGCATATACTAGAAGCATATACTAAGATCATGAAAAACATGGTTTTGCTCAAGGCTTAAACCCGGCATATATAATAGTTATGTGGAAGCTCATTTCTTCGAGCAAGCGAAAAAGTTCATTCTTTAAAAAAGTATACAAAAATAAAAAATTTGCGTCCATCAGCACCTTAGAAAGCATGTTGTTGTGGGACCTTATTCTTCAAAGGTTGTTATTTTATGTTCTTGCACACATTGTAATTCGTACAACCCAACACATTTTATTTAAAAAAAAAAATAGCGTGTCATCATCATCATCAAAGAATATTAATACTATAACTAAGACTAAGGGTGCTTTCGTTGATTAAGAAAGTTCATCCGCCGAAACCCCTAAGATATCACTTTGGCTAGTGATATCTCACTGCTATTGCCTGTGGTGTATGATATCTCAAGCTAACTCATATGCAAATAGCAAGGACCTAAGTACGCGGGGTTGTCACACCCATAGATCAAAATTTTTTAATCTTACAAATCTTCCTGCGGGAGTATCTAATTAATTCGGTAATGAATTGTTGCCGTTTAAAAATTACTATTGCATACGTGTTGCCAGCTAAGTCCCACCATTTTTAATTAGTTTGTTCATCATGATTGCCATCCGTGTTTGATCAACTATGCTTCTCTGTAAAGTATTTGTGCGGGGAGCCCATTTCGTAATTTTGAGCTTTAATCGATTTAATCGTTTGTAAAGTCGGTGTTTAAGAACTATCTTGTGGTGATTACTATAAAAATATTATACGGGCAGACGCGTAGGGTTTTGAAGAAACACTTTAAGGAAAATTCTGTATACATTAAAACAGACCAACCTAATAAAACCCCAATAGCAAAACATGTTTTGGAAAATAACATGATTATTTAAAATTTTCAATAGATAATATGAGGTTAAAGAAAGAGGTGCACGACAGCAATAAATTAAATGCTTTTGAATCCCTTTACATTCATAAGAACATAAACGCAATTAATATCGACAAAGGCAACATAAATTCAAATTTATTTAATTTATTTACTAACCACACACGACAATTGGGAAAAGCAAGCGTAGTGAATTTTCAAAACTTTGACATTAAAAACAACATTTTAAATACAAATACGGCACCATCTATTGGCTAACCCAAATTTATGAGGCGATATCACACTATCAAATATATTGATCAATAAAAAAGTTTGACTTCAAATTGGAGAGCTTAAAGCATTGAATAAATATATAAGGAAGAATAATTACGTGTGGCTACACGAATATATTTTGAAGTATGTAATTTATATATCTGTGCGTTCTTCATCCATGACATTTGACATATTTCGTTTTGTATTTTAAAATAAAATGATAGCTTTTATCCGAAATTCTACTTTAAGATATTCAAATTAAACAAAATTTATAAAAATTTAAGTTTAAATTAATGTCTGCATGAAACTTTGGCAAATGATACAAGTTCACTTGAAAATGGAAGATCCGGATTCATTTCAAATTTGGACAAAATGGCGGGGGGTCTCCGAACACCTCTAAGTTTAAATCTTGAATAACTTCTGATCCCGGGCTATGATCTTATTGAAACTTAGTATATAAGGTTTTAGTACTGTTTCCAATATTTTTGCACACCAACTTCCGGTTTGTCACTTCCGGTTAAAAAGTTTTTTTTCAGGTGTTTATCCCTACTGTAGCCTACAATTACCGATCGATTTTCATGAAACGCTGCGAAAAGCTTTTAGATAACATGAGAAAGATTTTATCAGCTTTTGGAGCACATTGGATAAAGGGTTGGGGGTCCACCATACAACAGGTGGTTTTTTCCACAAAGTTTTTATGTTTGTTGGGAGCATAAAACATTCATTCGTTAATGAATTTTGATGACACTTTGGAAAAAGACGCAAACATGTATGACAAAGAAGTGATTAGTTTTTGAGCGATAGTGAACAAAGTGGTGGGGGGTCCCTGGAGCACCTGTTTTTTTGAAAGCTCTATAACTTCTGTACCTGATAAGCGAATTGGATGAAACTTGGTACATGAGTATGTAGTACAGTTTACAATAGTTCTGCATCCCAACTTCCGGTTATGCACTTCCGGTAAAAAATTTTTTTTGTACTTTTTTGAACTTTTTTCAGTGTCTTTATGCACACTACAGCCTACAATAATGAAGTGATTATGATGAAACTTATGGAATAGGGTTCCAATTAGTGTGAAAAGATAATTATCTTGTTTTGGGACACATTGATCAAAGTGGTGGGGGGTCTACCATACAAATGCTGACTTTTCACACTTTGTTTTTTAAGTTTGTTGGGAGCATACAGACTTCATTCATTAATTTATTTTAATGACACTTTGGAAAAAGATGGAGACTTAAGTAACAAAGAACTGATTAGTTTTTGGATAATATTGGAATAAGTGGTGGGGGTCCTCCCGAAAACCTGTTTAATGTGTCACACTTTTTTCAATGTTTTTTTGGGAGCACACAGCATTCGTTCGTGAACGAATTTTGATGACACTTTGGAAAAAGATGCAAACATGTATGGCAAAGAACTGATTAGTTTTTGAGCGATAGTGAACAAAGTGGTGGGGGGTCCCTGGAGCACCTGTTTTTTTGAAAGCTCTATAACTTCTGTACTTAATAAGCGAATTGGATGAAACTTGGTACATGTGTATGTAGTATGGTTTACAATAGTTCTGCATCCCAACTTTCGGTTTTTCACTTCCGGAAAAAAATTTTTTTTGTACTTTTTTGAAGTTTTTTCAGTGTCTTTATGCACACTACAGCCTACAATAATGAAGTGATTATGATGAAATTTATGGAATAGGGTTCCAATTAGTGTGAAAAGATAATTATCTTGTTTTGGGACACATTGATCAAAGTGGTGGGGGGTCTACCATACAAATGCTGACTTTTCACACTTTGCTTTTTAAGTTTGTTGGCAGCATATAGACTTCATTCATTAATTTATTTTAATGACACTTTGGAAAAAGATGGACACTTAAGTAACAAAGAACTGATTAGTTTTTGGATAATATTGGAATAAGTGGTGATGGTCCTCCCGAACACCTGTTTAATGTGTCACACTTTTTTCAATGTTTGTTGGAAGCACACAGCATTCGTTCGTGAACGAATTTTGATGACACTTTGGAAAAAAATGCAAATATGTATGGCAAAGAACTGATTAGTTTTTGAGTGATAGTGAACAAAGTGGTGGGGGGTCCCTGGAGCACCTGTTTTTTTGAAAGCTCTATAACTTCTGTACCTGATAAGCGAATTGGATGAAACTTGGTACATGAGTATGTAGTACGGTTCACAATCTGCATCCCAACTTCCGGTTTTTCACTTCCGGTAAAAAAAAATTTTTTTGTGCTTTTTTGAAGTTTTTTCAGTGTCTTTATGCACACTACAGCCTACAATAATGAAGTGATTATGATGAAACTTATGAAATAGGGTTCCAATTAGTGTAAGAAGATAATTATCATCTTTTCGGACACATTGATCAAAGTGGCGGGGGGTCTACCATACAACTGCTGACTTTTCACACTTTGTTTTTAAAGTTTGTTGGGAGCATACAGGCTTCATTCATTAACTTATTTTAATGAAACTTTGGAAAAAGATGAAAACTTAAATGACAAGGACTGATTAGTTTTTGGACAATATTGGGATAAGTGGTACGGGGTCTCCTGAACACCTGTTTACTGTGTCATCATTTTTTCAATGTTTGTTGGGAGCACACAGCATTCGTTCGTGAACCAATTTTGATGACACTTTGGAAAAAAATGCAAACATGTATGGCAAAGAACTGATTAGTTTTTGAGCGATAGTGAACAAAGTGGTGGGGGGTGTCCCATACACCTGTTTTTTTTTAAGCTCAATAACATCGGTACCTGATAATCGAATTGGATGAAACTTTGTACATAAGCATTTAGTATGATTTACAAAAATTCTGCATCCCAACTTCCGGTTTTTTGCTTCCGGTAAAAAAAAAATTTTTTTAATTGTTGACAGTTTTTTCAGTATCTTTATGCACATTACAGCCTACAATAATGAAGTGATTATGATGAAACTTATCGAAAGGTTTCAATTAGTGTAAGAAGAAAATTATCATCTTTTAGGACACATTGATCAAAGTGGCGGCGATCTACCATACAAATGCTGACTTTTCACACTTGGTTTTTAAAGTTTGTTGGGAGCATACAGATTTCATTCATTAAACAATTTTAATGGCACTTTGAAAAAAGATAAAGACTTTATTGACAAAGAATTGACTAGTTTTTGGACAATATTGGGTGTTGGCAACCCTGAATATAAAGCAGATATAGCAGCTGTCACTTTTTATGTTCATCTTAAGTTTAGGGTTACCATATCCAGGTCGATCAAAAAGAGTATTTTACCAAAAACTGCAATTTAATTAAGAGTACAAAAGAGTACATTTTAAAAACAACCAATATTTTTTACTAAAAAAACAGTACCCAAATCAAAAATAAAAGTAAATTATTTTAGCTTATAGTGTAAATTAAATTACACTACGTAATTAATGTAATTCATTCTCAAATACATACATAGTATACAACAAAATAAAATAATACGAAGTAATAAAACATATAAATAATTTTGGAACTTCAGGTGCTTTCATTTGGCTAAACAATATATAAATAATTAAAAATATAGTAATCGAGAATAGTAGATTCTTGTATGAGCTTAGAATGAAGGCAATTCTTCACGAGGATGAAGTTTCCCGAAACGAGCGTAGCGAGAGGAGGGAATCATCCGAGTGAAGAATTGCCATCATCCTAAGCGAATACAAGATGCTAATTTATCCACGACTGTAAAATATTTCGTTTAATTTCCAGTTTTCATGCAAAAATTTGTACCGCCATATTGAAATAAAAACATCAAAGATAGCGAAAAACAAAACAATTTTGTTGTTTAATTTGTTAGGGGAATATTTAATAAACTATAGAGCTGTTAAAGAATTTTAATCAAATTCACTAGTTGTGGAATGAATACAATTACAATGGAAGACGTACGCATGGAAAGCATATATTCTTTAGCAGTCGTGGATAAATATTATTCTTATTCTTATATTATTATTATTATAATGTGAAGTTGTTATAAGTTGTAGTAGTTCAGAAAATGAAAATTGTAATAGTTTTATAGCAGTTTGATGTGTTAATTGTAGGAAGGCATCTAGGTTTGAGTACAGATTTTATGAATTATTTTAAAGTTATACATTTTTGTTTAATTATGAAAAAGAGTACTTTTAATGTAATTACGAGAAAAGAGAGAGTACAGATATTTTAGGCACTAAAAGAGTACATGTACTCTTAAAAGAGTACGGTTGGTAACCCTACTTAAGTTAACACATGTATTTGTTACTATCATTGAATTGTGTAATTGTTTTCTAATATAATTAATAAATGGAATCGTTTAAACATGATTGTAACTTCTATGTTGTATCTATGAACACAACGTAATTGGCGACGAGGAAGGTAACATTAATTATAAAATAATTTTGATATTTAACATAATAAACAAAAAAAATACATAACCTAAAAAAATGGAAAATTTGAAGGAAGTTCTTGAAAAATTAACATTGATAGTGGTAAATCAGGACACTACAATCAAACAATTGTTAAACACCAAAAACAATATAACATCCAAGCCGGATGCTGAAACGAAAATTTTAAATTCAACATCAGAATTTTGTTTCGATCCGGAACCAGAAATTTTTTTCGAATCATGGTACAGTCGATACGAACAGCTATTTGAGGAAGACGGAAATACGCTAGATGACTCCGTCAAGGTCAGAATACTTTTACAGAAACTACACAGCACAAATTTTGAAAAGTATTCCAACTATATTTTGCCAAAATTGCCAAAAGAATTTTCATTTGCTGAAAGTTTGGTTAACCTCAAAAAAATTTTTGGTCCTCAAAAGTCAATGTTTAGACAACGTTTTGAATGTTTTTTAATTGAAAAACAAACATCCGAAGATTTTGTTTCGTATGCTGCACGTATTAATAAACAGTGTGAAAGGTCACAATTGGCAACTCTTACAGTAGAACAGTTCAAATGTCTATTTTTCATTAGCGGTCTTCGCTCATCTACAGACGCTGATTTTCGAACGAGATTGTATCAACAAATTGAAAATGACAAAGATGGTAAATTGAAGTTATCCGATTTGACTGACGAATGTCAGCGTGTCATCAACATTAAACAGGACACTAGTTTGATTGAAAATCACAATTCATCAATCAAAGCAATCAGAAATACGAAAACAGATAGTAATCAGAAATTTTATGATAAACAAAATTATCCGTCACCACAATCAGAAGGAAAATTTCAAAATTATCAGAATCAATCGTCCTTTAACTCAGCACAGGCAACACATTCACAAAACACAGTTTCAACAATGCCAAGGAAACCTTGTTGGTTTTGTGGTAATATGCATTTTGCAAAAGATTGCTCATATAAAAATCACAAGTGTCAACAGTGCAATCAAATAGGACATAAGGAAGGCTACTGTATCTGCAATGAACACGCATCACATAAACAGATAAGTACCAAGAATTCGCATAATTATAATAAAATATTTTCAAAAGTAATTTTTTCTGTTAATAGTTTGGATCTGATTTCAAAACGAAAATATATATCCGTATTCATAAACAACGTACTGATTAAACTCCAACTCGATACTGCATCTGATATCACAATAATTTCCCAAACGATGTGGCATAAGATTGGAGAACCACCAATAAAAACCACAACAGATACAGCTCAAACAGCATCAGGGCAAACATTGGAACTTATTGGTAAAATTGTTTGCGAAATTTCATTCAATGAAGATGTCGGACAGGGCGAATGTTTTGTATCAACCAATGAAGATCTTAATATATTAGGTATCGATTGGATTGGAAAATTTGACTTGTGGAGTTTACCATTTAATCAAATTTGTAATCAAGTAACATCATCACCATCAGATAATTTAGTGAATGATTTGAAGTCGCAATTTCCAGATGTATTTCAAGAAACATTAGGGTGTTGCAAAAAAACACAATTTGTAATTCACAAAAAACCAGATGTTAAGCCTGTATTTAGAGCCAAACGACCAGTTGCTTTTGCCGCATTATCTAAAATTGATGATGAACTACAACGTCTTCAACAATTGGGAATAATAACACCAGTAGATTATTCCGATTGGGCTGCACCTATTGTTGTGGTAAAAAAAAGTAATGGCTCAATTCGAATTTGTGCAGACTATTCAACCGGATTAAATGAAGCTCTGGAACCACATCAATTTCCACTTCCACTTCCGGAAGACATCCTAGCAAAAATTTCCAATGCAACCGTCTTTAGTCAGCTAGATTTTTCTGACGCATTCTTACAAGTGGAAGTGTCCGAAGAATCTCGTAAGCTGCTCACCATAAACACACATCGAGGCTTGTACAAATTTAATAGATTACCACCAGGCATCAAGTCAGCTCCAGGTGCATTTCAGCAAATAATGAGCACAATGGTGGATGACCTCGATGGTACAGCAGCATACATTGATGATATATTGGTATCAGGTAAAGATGCGGCTGAACATAAGAAAAACTTTATAAACGTTCTAAAACGTATTCAAGAATTCGGATTCCACCTAAAATTTGACAAATGTAATTTTTTCATGTCAAAAATTAAATATCTGGGATACGTAATTGACAGACATGGTATACGTCCAGATCCATGCAAAACCGAAGCAATCTCCAACATGCCACCACCAAAAGATATTGCTTCGCTACAATCTTATCTGGGCGCCATAAATTATTATGGAAAATTCATTAGAAGTATGCACGAATTACGAAAACCAATGGACGCATTACTAGTTCAAAACACCAATTGGGAATGGTCAACAGCATGTCAACGCTCATTTGAATCATTCAAAAATATATTATCATCAGATTTAATGTTAACTCATTACAATCCAAAATTTGAAATAATAGTTGCAGCAGATGCTTCAAGTACAGGTATTGGAGCATGTATCTTGCATAAATTTCCCAATGGTTCCATAAAAGCAATAAGTCATGCATCGAGAACGTTTACATCAACTGAAAAAATTCGCTCGTCAAGGGTTCCGTGAATGTAAAGAAAACAATATCAAAATAATTTACATAAAGTTGTGTTGTAAAGGGTTTATATTGCCAGACCATAGACACATAAAAACTAAATGGTTCATCGTAAATATCAATAGTTAATGTCAATGTCATCTAAATTGATCGAAATGATATAAAAAATATTACTTTAGGTTAAATGATATCCATAGCTATTTATGGTAGCTAAGGAACGACTCAATTCTGTTAAACAACGACGAAATTTAGGGGTGGAGTGGTGTTAACGCTAAAAATAGGACTCTTTTGACAATAATTCAAAAACTGTGCATCACAAGATTCTAAAATAATTGTAATGTTTCTTAATTTTGGTGTTCTTTCAAATGACACTCATGCGAGCCAAAAAACCTTTTTTTCACGATTCCCCACTCCTATTCCCTAAACACGTAGAATTAAAACTACTTGAGGCTTCGCTATATTTTTCGTTAAGGGTTTATCAAATTTCCTATCTCTATGAATTTTTTCAAATTTTTCTGTCAATCAACGAAGAAACGTATAAGGGGGGGGGGGGGGGGGGACCAACTTTTTGTTGCACTTTTTTGAGAATAAATCAAAAACGGTGCATCGCAAAATTCTAAAAAAACTGTATTGTTTTTTAATTTTGGTGCTCTACCAAATGACATCCCACTCATGCGGGTCAAAAAACAATTTTTCACCCTTCCCCACTCCCATCCCCTAAACACATAGAAATAAAATCACTTGAAGCTTCACTATATTTTTCGTGTTCCATAGAATTATAGGCTCATCGCTTTACTAAAATTTTCAGTTCTTTCTATAGCAACAATTTTTTTGTGTTAGATTACATAAGTTCGACATTTAGGTCGGTGCTTGAAAAACAACGTATAATTTTAACAATATTTAAAATTAACAAAAGATCAATGTTTGACTTAAACAATAGCATATTAAACAAATATTAACCCTAAAATAATTGAAGGTTATCGAACTTACCATTTAATTAAAACTCAACATTTTCTAAAGTTATACAAGAAATTTATTAAACCAGTAATTATGAATGGATTACAAACGTGGATCTTAACACAAACTAACAAATCACATCAATCTGATTTGAACCTTGAGAATTTACGCCACCTTTTGGGCCCACTTATGGCATACAATACAATACAATATACAATAGATAGTAAAGGACCGTGATAATTTTGACATAAAGTCTTCTTTCTTTTGGATAACTGGTTATATTCACTCTAAAAGAGTTGCAATATTAAGAATTGCTCTAAGAATCAGTATAAAGGATGACATGACTAAAAATGTGCACGCCAGTCCCACTCGATATTGCTATTCGGGTTAAAAAAGCTTTATTTCACCTTACCATTCCTACCCTTTCAAAACGATTAATAAATATTTGATACACGGGGGGACGGTCTGAATTTTGAACATTTTTGATCATAACTCAAAAACTGTGCACCGCAAAATTCTAAAAAAAATTGCAATGATTTTTAAATTAGGTGCTCTTTCAAATGACACTCCATTCGCTTGGGTCAAAAAAAGTTTTTTTTTACCCTCTCTACCCCGGTGCCCTAAACACACAGAAATATAATTATTTGAGACTTCGGTATAATTTTCATACAAAATTTACCAAATTGCCTAGCTCTGTGAATTTTTTCAAATTTTTCTGTCGATCAGTGTCGAAACGTAGGGGGGGGGAACGGTTTGAATTTTGCACTTTTTTGTCCATAACTCAAAAACTGTGCACCGCAAAATTCTAAAAAAAACTGCAACGAATTCTAAATTAGGTGCTCTTTCAAATGACACCCCACTCGCTTGGGTCAAAAAAGTTTTTTTTTTACCCTCTTTACCCCGGTCCCCTAAACACTCAGAAATATAATTATTTGAGACTTCGGTATAATTTTCATACAAAATTTACTAAATTGCCTAGCTCTGTGAACTTTTTCAAATTTTTCTGTGGATCAGTGTCGAAACGTAGGGGGGGGGGAACGGTTTGAATTTTGCACTTTTTTGTCCATAACTCAAAAGCTGTGCACCGCAAAATTCTAAAAAAAACTGCAACGAATTCTAAATTAGGTGCTCTTTCAAATGACACCCCACTCGCTTGGGTCAAAAAAGTTTTTTTTTTACCCTCTTTACCCCGGTCCCCTAAACACACAGAAATATAATTATTTGAGACTTCGCTATAATTTTCATACAAAATTTAGCAAATTTCCTAACTCTGTGAATTTTTCCAAATTTTTATGTCAATCAGTGTCGAAACGAAGGGGGGGGAACGGTTTGAATTTTGCATTTTTTTGTCCATAACTCAAAAACTGTGCACCGCAAAATTCTAAAAAAAACTGCAACGAATTCTAAATTAGGTGCTCTTTCAAATGACACCCCACTCGCTTGGGTCGGTATAATTTTCATACAAAATTTACTAAATTGCCTAGCTCTGTGAACTTTTTCAAATTTTTCTGTGGATCAGTGTCGAAACGTAGGGGGGGGGGAACGGTTTGAATTTTGCACTTTTTTGTCCATAACTCAAAAGCTGTGCACCGCAAAATTCTAAAAAAAACTGCAACGAATTCTAAATTAGGTGCTCTTTCAAATGACACCCCACTCGCTTGGGTCAAAAAAGTTTTTTTTTTACCCTCTTTACCCCGGTCCCCTAAACACACAGAAATATAATTATTTGAGACTTCGCTATAATTTTCATACAAAATTTACCAAATTGCCTAGCTCTGTGAATTTTTCCAAATGTTTCTGTCAATCAGTGTCTAAACGAAGGGGGGGGGAACGGTATGTTTTTGACAATAACTCAAAAACTGTGCATTGCAAAATTCTAAAAAAAATTGCAATGATTTCTAAATTAGGTGCTCTTTCAAATGACACCCCACTTGACCACATTTTAAATAGTGTTTTTACCCCTCCTCATTTCCACCCCCTTAATAAATCTAATTATGAGAATATGACACTTTTATATATTTTTTATTAAAACTGTACTAATTTTTCTATCATTCCAAATACATTTGAAAAATTTCGATCAGTTAGGTTCGGAGCTAATCGAGTTAAGAAAACACGAAAAAAACGTCATTATTCAGAATTATACAAAAAATGGTGAGGTGTAAAATTCCAAAATAAATTTTTAAGAAATACTGAAATGAAGCCCTTTCATATGATACCCTACTTGAATCTATAAAAAAATGTATTTTCACAAAGGTCTCACATCGAACCCCTGTAAACCAAACGAAAACCACTTTAGTTTTATTTGTATTCGTCATTTCATGTGGACAGATTAGTTTTATACGCACCTCAAATTTCAAGTCCATAGCATTTATAGTTTACGAGATAATCGATATAATGTGAAAAACTCGTTTTACTCTCACCAATAGTGTTCCGTATAAAAAACGGAACCCTAAAAAACTACAGCCAAATCGAGAAAGAGGCGCTAGGTTTAATTTTTGCTGTAACGAAGTTTCATCGGATGATTTTTGGTCGAAGATTCATTCTTCAAACTGACCATAAGCCTCTCTTATCAATATTCGGGTCAAAAAAAGGAATACCGATATATACAGCAAATAGACTACAGAGGTGGGCGCTAACATTACTTCTATACGATTTTAAAATCGAATATATTTCAACAAAAGAATTTGGACATGCCGACATTCTTTCAAGATTGATAGATTCACATACAAAACCTGATGAGGATTATGTCATCGCATCAATTCATCTTGAGGAGGATATTAATTTTGCATTGAACGAATCAATTGTCAATACTCCAGTCACATTTTTAATGATCCAAGACGCAACAAACAAATGTCCACTGCTACGAAATGTCATGCAATATATCAAAGATGGGTGGCCATCAAGCATACACAACATCGAAAATATTGTAGTTAAACAATTCTTTACACGTCAAACAAGTTTGACCATCGTCAAGGAATGTATTATGTTTGGTGACAGAATTGTCATTCCCAAAAATTTCCAAAAAACTACAGCCAAATCGAGAAAGAGGCGCTAGGTTTAATTTTTGCTGTAACGAAGTTTCATCGGATGATTTTTGGTCGAAGATTCATTCTTCAAACTGACCATAAGCCTCTCTTATCAATATTCGGGTCAAAAAAAGGAATACCGATATATACAGCAAATAGACTACAGAGGTGGGCGCTAACATTACTTCTATACGATTTTAAAATCGAATATATTTCAACAAAAGAATTTGGACATGCCGACATTCTTTCAAGATTGATAGATTCACATACAAAACCTGATGAGGATTATGTCATCGCATCAATTCATCTTGAGGAGGATATTAATTTTGCATTGAACGAATCAATTGTCAATACTCCAGTCACATTTTTAATGATCCAAGACGCAACAAACAAATGTCCACTGCTACGAAATGTCATGCAATATATCAAAGATGGGTGGCCATCAAGCATACACAACATCGAAAATATTGTAGTTAAACAATTCTTTACACGTCAAACAAGTTTGACCATCGTCAAGGAATGTATTATGTTTGGTGACAGAATTGTCATTCCCAAAAATTTCCAATATAAAATTTTAAACCAGCTACACCATGGTCATCAGGGAGTAGAAAGAATGAAATCCATAGCTAGAAGCTATGTTTACTGGCCAAACATGGACGCTGATATCCTTGAAATGGTAAAAAAATGCCCAAAATGCATGAGTGTAGCCAAATCACCGGTAAAATCACATTTACATTTCTGGCCTGTACCAGAACGACAATGGAGCCGTCTTCATATTGATTACGCCGGGCCATACGAAGGCCAAAGTTTCTTAGTAATCGTGGATGCGTATTCCAAATGGCCAGAAATTTATCGAACAAATTCAACTACGTCCTCACAAACGATCAATATCCTAAACAAAGTGTTTGCACAGTTCGGATTACCAGATACAATTGTATCCGATAACGGCACACAATTTTCTTCAACACAATTTGAAAGTTTCTGTAAGGAAAATAGTGCATATCCGCACTGCACCATATCACCCGCAGTCGAACGGGCAGGCGGAACGCTTTGTTGACACTCTTAAACGAGCGTTGAAAAAAATTAACGACGGAGGGGATTTGGACAAATCACTACAAGTGTTTCTTCATACATATCGTTCAACTCCTAACAAAAATACACCTGACCGAAAATCTCCTGCTGAAGTCATGCTGGGAAGAAAAATGAAAATCAAATTGGACTTACTATTTCCAAAATCTGAAGTAACATCAAATAATGTAAACAACGAACTTGCAGCTCAAAAATCAAAACAAAATGAACAGTTTAACAAACAGTATTCAGCCCGTAGACGAAGCTTCAATCCAAGGGACGCAGTCTATGCTAAAGTTCATTCACATCATCAGCGATTTCGTTGGTCTAATGGTATAGTCATTGAAAGGATTGGCCATGTTATGTATAATGTAATGTTGGAACATAACAAACATTTAATTCGTATTCACATAAATCAACTCAGAGCTCGAACATTAGAAGACTCCTATATTGAGCAACCAATAATATCATCGCCACAACTACCATTAGATATTCTAATGAATTCATTCGGGTTAAGTCAATTGCAAACGCGCGCTGAAGTTGCACCTCCAGAAGAAAATCCACCTACACTAACAACACTAAGGGCAAGTTCACCATTGCCTTCACAAAATGAAGCTCGAATGGGTTCACCCTTCAACACTGGAAATACACACCTCATTAGGCCTTCAAGATCCAGGATTACCCCGTTCCATTTAAGAGATTATGAGCTATACTAAAAGGGAGGTGTTGGCAACCCTGAATATAAAGCAGATATAGCAGCTGTCACTTTTTATGTTCATCTTAAGTTAACACATGTATTTGTTACTATCATTGAATTGTGTAATTGTTTTCTAATATAATTAATAAATGGAATCGTTTAAACATGATTGTAACTTCTATGTTGTATCTATGAACACAACATTGGGATAAGTGGTGGGGTCCTCCCGAACACCTGTTTATTGTTTCAATGTTTGTTGGAAGCATACAGCATTCGTTCGTTAAGTAATTTTGATTACACTTTGCAAAAAGATGCAAATATGTATGGCAAGGAACTGATTAGTTTTTTTAGCGATAGTGAACAAAGTGGTAGGGGGTCCTCCAAGCACATGTTATTTTGGAAGCTCTATAACTTCTGTACCTGATAATCGAGTTGGATGAAATTTGGTACATACACATTTAGTACGGTTTACAACAGTTCTGCATCCCAACTTCCGCTTTGTCACTTCCGATAAAATTTTTGTTTACTTTTTCTCGTACAACAGAATTTATGTTTGTTGGGATACTACTGCCTGCTTTAATATTTTTATCATTAGAACTACGAAGTCCATAATATTGGTTAGCTTTTAATTAAAGTATTTTATGGATATTAGCTCATTATATACACAGAACACTATGTTTCCACAGCTGTGGTGAAGTCAGCCTATGCATCAGCGTCGCAATATTTTTTACCTCTAATCGTTCCCATTTAATAAGCAATACAAATAAGAGTATTTTTCAATTTCTAAAAACCAATACAATAATTTTTTTACAGGTTTCGATATTTTCTAACACTTCTATAATTAATATATAACGTCCACAAAATTATCAAAAATCTTTGGTAACGTATTTGACTTAGCATAATATGCTTTTCGTTTATTATCAAATAAAACAAAACATTCTTTACTAAAACATATTTGGCAGTCTAATAATGGCCTTATCCAGATGTTGAAGTTTACTATCAATTGAATAAATTGATTTACGCTGCCATCTGAAAATTGGCATATGAACGATCCATATTTAACATTTAATTTGTAATTTAAAAAAATTTAGTCATTTAATCAAGATAATAACTATCCTACCTCTCAAGCTGGACCATCATACACACATTGTACAAAATTTCATTAAGATTAATTACGTTGTTGCCGAGTTTATCGCGGACAAACCTCGTGACACGTGATTTTATATATATATACACCTATCCCCCGTTTTACACGGTAGATACGTTCCTGATAAAAACGTGTTAATCGAAAATATAAATTTTGTATGGAAAACCGTGTTAAACGAAAAACGTGGGTTTTTGGTAATTTCTTGGGCGATAAACAGATTCGGTAAAACATAAAAGTACCAGTTTAATCACATAAGATATCGACATAATAGTTAAATTGATTTTCAAAAAAAACATGTAACATAACCAATAAGAAATTCACAGAAAAATAAAAAGTAATTATGCATGCACATAGTAGCATGTTGACCTAAATCAAACCTAACTTAACTTATCCCAACCGAAACACGTAAAAGAGAAAAACAGAGTTTTTTTCTGAGATGTTTCCAACCATACCTTTGAATTGGAAAAATTCAAATTAATTCCATAGTTACTTGAGTTCAATTGCTCACAAAATCCTGAATAACTTGATTCAGTTCAGTGCGACTTGGAAGTTAAATCTGTAATTAATAATTATGCTTTCTTTTTAGTTAAATCTTGCAAACATCTTCATATTGACTTAAAAATTCGTTGACAGTTTGCGGAAATCGGAGAGCTAGTTCAATATTTGGATCATGTTGTTGAAAGTAGTTGCATTATTTATTATCTTCTGGTATAATGGTTGCAATAAAGAAGTTTTAATTTTGGGTAGAAATACAATTTATCCATTTGTAAGCTGCAAATCTTGAGGCTGACATGTAGTCCAGTAAAAGAAGAACCTTAAATATTATTTTGATTAAATACTATTTTACTTCTGGTGCGTAAGAGTTATGAGACAAATCAATGAACAATGTGGCTTTAACCCAAGCTTTTGTATTGGCATTCCAATAAATGGAAAGATTTGTTTATTCCTTTTTACCTGGACGCTTTGCCACCTAAGCCTAATCACTCTTTAGTATTGAAAACCTGATCAGCAGCCAAATTCTGTAATTGTAAAGCGGTGAAGTGATAAGTTTTTGAATGAACAGAAACGATGGAATTTTTAACGCTTCACCGCTTCACAGTTACAGAATTTGGCTGCAGGACAGTAAAATGTACAGGAATTAATTTCAGTCAATTTTAGTGGGTACATACTCTTGTGCTGTATCTAAATCAGCAGATGCGCTTTTTAATTTTAAATTTTTGCAAAAAATGCCCGTGTTTAAATATTTCGAGCCAACCATGACTTGCAATAAAACTTAAAAGGCATTTTATTTGAGTAGATGGAGTAGATCTATTTAAGTAGATGGCAACTGTTTCACATTCCTAAAATTTTAAAGTCTTACTAGTTATGATATTGGTACCAATTGGAATAAGTCTTTGATATTAGTCTTCAAGCCATATCATTAATTTGTTGAGCGACACTAACCGCACCACACGGGTGTTACACGGGTGTCACACGGGTGTCACACGGGTGTAGCACGGGTAGTCACACGGGTGTGGCACGGGCAACCACACGGGTGTGGCACCGGTGATACACGTAGCACGGTTTTTTTTATTTCTATTCGCAACATACACGGACTACATGGTAAATTATGTCATGTACGATTGTAGCATGATTTTGATTAAAATTTAATTTGTTAACTGTGATAATGTTTATTGTTGGAAATAAAATTGCAATTTGAGTTAATTAGATTATATTATTTCGATCTAAAAGATTTAATTACTATTCGAACAGCACACGAGTTTCACGGGAAATTTTTTCATACGAAAAAAATGATAATATTGTGTGATGATTATCATTTCTAGTACGGTTTTGATTAAAATTTGGATTAGTTGGCTTTGGAAAAGTTTATTGTTAGAAATGAAATTTCAATTTGAACCATCTCTAGATTAAATAATTTTGATCTGTAAGACTTAGTTACTAGTTGCACCATACACGGGCGTATAACCAGCCACGAGACTATGTCATACAAAAAATAATCAAAATTACACACTGATTGCTTTTTTAAGAACCGTTTGATTAACATTTGATTTAGTAGGCTTTAAAAATTAATTATTCTAAAATAAAATTTCAATCATGGGCCAATTAGATCAAATAACTTCGATCTGAAAGACTTAATTACCATTTGTACCACGCAGGGGAAATAATGTCACACGAAATAGCTATTTATGTACCAAGGGCGTTATGTAGGTTATTACGCCCGGAAAGCGACGTAATCTAGCCCGAGGGCCTTTGGCCCGAGGGATGGATGTCGCTTGATGGGCGTAATACCCAATAACGCCAGTGGTGCATACAAGATTTTATGCTTCACTTAATAAGCTAAAAACTAAGAAAGAATTTAATTTGTTAGTCTATATTGCTATGCAAAAAAATACAAATGTATCCCAGTATGCCAAGAAAATAAATATTTTGAAGTTTAAATTAATTATTTGTTGTTTGTGCGTTGCTATAAACAAATTCTCCCAAATTTTGTAGCGTAGTTTGCCATGAGAAAAAACAGTTTGAAGTTTCAAATAATTATTCATCAGAACTCTGAATTAGTCCTAAACAATAATGGATTTGCAATTGCCAGAGTTTATTAAGCAAAATGCTCAAAAAGCAACGGAATCTTTATTGCCAATTAAATCCAAACAACAATATGATAAAGATTACGGGATTTTTCGTTCATGGAAATCAAGAAATAAAGTACAGGCAGTGAATGAAAATGTGTTGTTAGCATACTTTCAAGAATTGGTAATTCTAATTTGTTTATACATTTTAATAAGTAAATTTATTAATTCAATTTTTTATTTAGTCTGAAAAGTATACCCCGAATTCACTGTGGACCAAATACTCCATTTTAAAATCTACCCCAACAGTTTACGAAAAAATTGATATTTCAAAATATAACTAATTGCTTTCGTTTTTAAAAACAAAATCAAAAGGTTATACGCCAAAAAAATCTCAAGTTTTAACCGGCAATCAGGTTATGGCTTTCATAAAAGATGCTCCGGATGACGTTTATCTGTTGCATAAGGTAGTTTTGGTTATGGGAGTCTTTGGAGGCTTAAGAAGAGACGAAATGGTAAAAATGTCAGTTGAGGATGTAACTGATAAAGGTTCCGTTTTGATTGTAAAAGTGCCAGAAACTAAAACAGGTACGTCAAAAGGCTTTACAATCATAGATGAAGAAGAAATGGGTGCTCTGAAAATAGTCCGACAATATATGAATTTAAGGCCAAATAAAACAAATGGGACACGTTTTTTTCTTACATATAGAAACAGAAAGTGTACAATGCAACCAGTTGGAAAAAATACGATAGGCAGTGTTCCAAACACTATTGCTAAGTTCTTAAAACTAGAAAACCCTCACCAGTTTACTGGTCATTGTTTGAGACGCACTTCGTCTACTCTCTTAATTGAGGGGGGTGCATCTTTCGAAACTCTTAAATTGCACGGCAAATGGAAGAGTGACACTGTAGCATAAGGCTACATAGAAGAAAGCATCACTTCGAAAAATAGAATTTCCAACATGATTGCAAGTGCTGTAGGTTCATCTGAAGGAGAAACAAGTGCTATTTCTAGTTTTGAAATCATCTCGAATGTTCAAGAACAACCATCAACATCATCAACCTACCCCATATCAAATAAAATGATAACTGTATCGGACAATCTTTCCAGTAAATCTGTTGATTTTTCTGGCAAGTTTGAAAATTGCCATTTTTACTTCGAAAAGTAACATTCTGTATTGAAAATTTTGATTTAATTTGAATAAAAATTATTAATTAATAAACATTTTTTAAAACTTTTTAAATTAAAAGCAAAAATACAATTTACGACAAAAACAAACTGTCTAGTATGCCATGAGGATAAACATTTTGAAGTTTAAAATATTATTTTAGTGTATTAAGAGCGGGCGTTATGAATTCATAATGCCCTCTCATAACGCCCCGGTTTTTATGGATGCGTTTATATATCGCGTATCCAAGACTTTATAATAACATTATGTGCATGTGAAGCATAAAAAATGTTAATATTACTTAAAAAATATTTATTGTTTGTAGCCATTTTTATTTGTATTCCTTAATCATTACCAAACGTTTCGAAAAATCTTCTTGTTCATTGTCAATGGTTTACGTTTTTTAAGAAAATTGTTCGAAACGTTGTAGTTAGCTTGCAAGTATATTGTCGTAAGATTTCTACTGATACAAACAATTGGTATCAATTGTAAGATTGATATTGGTATCAATCTCTTCATTTAGAATCGTAGCTTATCGTAGGTTATCTTCGTTTAGTTCCTAGGTATTTTGTGTATGGTTGATATTTATTTCTTTTATTAATGGACAAAATTTTGCACTGATCATTTCACTGTATCTTGCTGAGATGGATGTTTTACAATTAATCGATCCAGATATCCGGAAACCTTCAAGGAGTGAAAATGAGTTGTCAATTGTTATGTTGAACCCTTTCCCTAGTTGCAGATGAAGCATTAGAGCACCACGAAACCTAAAATTAGAAGCGCAAGAAGGACTGGTAGGTATTACACACAATGATAATGCCAGAAATCGTTTCTTCCTTGTAAATTCCGAGCTGAACAGAATTTCAAATGAGACGGAAATTTGGCTTGGGATGAAAACTATTGAACAAACAAAACTTCACAGGCTTTTAAATACTGCGCAAAAACACCAGGATCGCAAAGTGTTGAAACTCAAAGTTGCATTTAAAACTTATATACCAACCCTTTCTAGTGTGAAAATAAACAACTTACCCACATTTTTACTCACATTCTTACTCAAAGAGTGTTTTCGGCAGGCGTGTAAGATTTTGTAAGTAACATAGAAGAAGTTGGTCCAAAGTTGGAGGAATCTTTTATGACAGAGCGTATAAATAGCAACTAAATACAATTTTGGTCTCCAATGAAAAAATACCCCTCAAAACATGTAAAGCCTCAACAAAAAAGGTTAATGTTGTCCTTAGAGACAAAATTGTATGCTATGGAAACAAATTTCTCAAACAAGGCTATTGATAGAATTTCGAAGCAGAGATGACATTGACATAAAGTTCAATATAAGCAACTACAAACGAAATACCCTAAAATTTAGTTTTCTGTGTCATTCGTAGTGCGGATGCACAAGGCGAATATACAATAATATATGGCGATGAATTTAACGACATAATTTTAATAACTCCAAGGAATTTCTTCCGAATATGCTAGCAGAAGCTTTACTATACAAAACAGAAGCTTATGCAAGTATTTTACGCAACCTCTAATAACAACGACAGCGTTAAAGGCACCGAAAATAAGTTCTCTTAAGTTGTAATGATTTGTCTAATCCTGTGTCTATTTCTCTTTCTGTTGAGAAAGGTTTAGTTCGACGCGTGGCCATTAAACCGACCCAAAATCAACATGTTGATTTTTTCGTTACGCTCAGGGCTTAATTTGTTTATTGGTGTATACTGAATATCCACACCAAAAATTGGGTCGATTGGTACCTCCAAGAGCTAGCGCTTTTACATATCGTCGGCTACAAAGCATTTACGTGTATCTACATTTTAGAAAAGTAGAAAGGAAGTTCACAAAACGATTTATTGCGCTTCTAAACAAGCTTGAAAATAAAATTTGCTTATCAATAAATAAAAATAACAATTTTTTTTAATTATTGATAGCAACTTTTTTTTAAAAGCTTGTTTAGAGTCGCAATAAATCGTTTTGTGAGCTTCTTTTTTTTTTCTAAATTGTAGTTACACGTAAGTGCTCTGTAGCCGATGATATAGTAAAACAAGATACGAGATTTGTCGGCTATAAATACTTATATCTCAAAAACGCTTAATGATATAAAAAATAAGTTGAAGCAAGCTCACCTTATTTTGTGATTGCCTAACTTTTTAGTACAAACTTTTTTAGTAAAATGGACATTTTAGTGAATTATTAAATAATATTATGTACAGGGAAACGCAAAGTTCAAGACCTTCTAACAGTTTATAACTAAAATTTTTTGAACTGCTTCTTAAAACATTAGTTTTTGCATCCAAATTTTGAGAACACTGACGAATTAACAAAAAACCGTAGAAGTTTGACTTTCAAAAAATTTTCTCGATAAACTACACTGTCAGTAATGCATTGATTGATACCCATATTCTGACACTTGTCATAATAATTGTTTTTCTTAAGTGACTCTGCAAATATTTTTGACGGCAAATGATTTTTTTATTAATATAATATTGTATTCAATTAATTTTAGTAAATTTTGTATATTTTTAGAAATACACTGTTAAGTTAAACTGAAAATTTGAAGAAATTCTTAAAATAAAGGAACTTTTGTTCTAAAACTTTTTTATTTTTGAATAAAAGTTATAAGTGCGTTCTAAATAAACTTGTTTTAGTAAAAATATAAATATTTTGTTTGTCGTAATTTTTTTTAAAATGTCACTGGAAGCAATGAGGCCTTTTCGAAAAATTGATCCCAAATTTAGAAAGTTCTACTAAAACTTTTTTGTTGTAGTTCTGAGAAAAAAAAGTTGTACTACAAAAGTTAGACAATCACAAAATAAGGTGAGCTTGCTTTAACTTTTTTTTCATATCATTAAGTGTTTTTGAGATATAAGAATTTATAGCTCACAAATCTCGGATCTTGTTTTACTATATGTAAAAGCGCTAGCTCTTGGAAGCACCAATCAACCCAATTTTTTGTCTGGATATTCAGTATAGACCAATAAACAAATTAAGCCCTGGGCGTAACAAAATAATCAACATTTTACATTTCCACACAAAAATGACTCGGTCTAGCGGGCGTGTTCTTTGTTTGAATCTACGGAGCTGTAGAAGCCTGGATGATAATTTACGCAATCACGGTACATCACATCTGTTCTACCACACCGCCAAAAATATAATTTAATTTGTTTTTGGGACAATATTGAACTTGATGTTTGAAATATTTACTTGGTGGTAGTACCGATAGAATTGTGTTGTAGAATCTAGATTTAATGTTAAATTTCGATCATGCACAATTTGTGTAGCACGCTTTTGAACATAGTCCAAAAGAGCCAGGAAGGTAACAAATTCAGCATCCCAAGCTTGACAACAATGCGCCATGCAGGGATGAATATAGTATTTATAAATGTGGATTAATTGATACGGAGTGAAATATTTTTTACATCTATTGATAAGGTCGAGAATGTTTTCACATTCGTCTATTTCTTCTTCTCACATACTAATTAAAATAGGGGAATTAGGTCTTATATCTAGAAACAATCCGCAGCTGTGTTTTAGTGGAATTAGAAATGAAATGAATTTTTTTCACCCTTCTGGGTCCTCGTTTACATATATGACAGCGTCTCTTCGAGCGGGATTTATTCGTTCATGAATTTTACTCTTTGTAGGCTGGAAGACAAATGACTTGTGTCCCTTCTTCCGTTAAACTATTAATCGTTTTACTGGTGATTTTCAACATTTCGTTAATATACATTAAAAATAAAGTGAAGGATAAAACTGAGCCTTGGGGTACACCAGCTGTTATTTTAAAAATAACAGGAAGAATGTTGTTCATACTAGAGAATTTATTGTTATTTAACTCCCTTAAAAGTTTACCGACCATTTTGGGGTTCAAATGCGATTGTTTCATATCAACTCCTGAAGACTGGATTTGGGGTACTTCCTTATGAGTTTTCAAAACTGCAAGGCGCTCCGCGAACACAGGAGTTTTCCTTGCAGGGTCATTAACGAATAAGTCATCGCATCAATAATAGGAGGATAGAAGATTTAGTACCAGAATTTAACAAATTAAGGGCACTGTAAAAACTTTAATCAGAAATTGACAAATTGCAATCTCTGCAGTTTCTTTTTTTAATAATCTGGTTTGATATTAGAAAAAATTCGGTGATCATTTTTAAAAAGTGAAATATTTTACAAAGTTTGAGAACTATAGTGGTTAGTTAATCAGTTATGATAACTGATGTGATTTATAGATAATGGTCAGAATTTAAAATATTATGCCCTTATCGACATCGACACTCGTAATATCTGGCATAGATGTGAGAAAGAGATCTAAGATCTTTTATCGCCGCCACTGCAAGGAATGAAAGTTGGGCTTTTTACAATTTGCGTCAGGTCGTGCCATGCGACAAATATTTCTGCCTGCCATTGTTTTCGCCATCGGTTGTCTTAGAAAACTCTAACCACGATTTGTTGTGGGGGTTGAATTCACCGGTAACGATAAATTGTGAATTTTGCTCTAGTTTTTTCCACAAGATTAGTCAAAAGATTAAAAAATTCGGATTATATTTGTGTATAATACTATTGTGAAAAAAAATTTAGGTTGACGAGCCTTTAATACTACTGTGCTGTAGCCATCACCATGTAGTTCAAAACTGAAAAGCGTTTACATGCAACACTCTCATGAATGTATGCACAAACACCTTGATGAAGTTTAAAACTGATTCAAGCCTTTATTTGAAATTAAGTGTTACATCAGAGTGATAGATTCAGAAACTTTTGTTTCTGCAAGAAAAAGAATATGCAGTTTGTCATACTCGAGATGATGTTGCACTGCATCACGGTTGGCATTCATTCCACAAATATTTTGAATTTGCATTTTAAAATTTTTATCAATTGTAATATTCATTTGATCAAAAAATATTTTTTGAAGTAAAACTTCTTTAGGCGCATTATAAAAATTTTGGAACGGAAGGACAAAAAACGAATATAATATTCGACAAATATACAATACAATTCAATTATTACACACATATAAATGTCGACATACAAATGTCGGAAGTAGTAATTTGAACAGATATATAACCACATATATTCATCTCTATCATTCTAAAGTCTGATTTCGAATTTTAAACATACACATGCACAAAATTCCAAAAAAACGAAGTAGAAATTTAAACACAATAAAATAAAAAAGAAATTAGAAGTAAAAAAGGCAAACGAATATTATGTTCGACAAGTAGGCGACAATTCTATTATAGGTATAAACACAATAAGAGCGGCGAACGGCAACGGCAAACGGTATTCGGCAACGGCAACGACATTCGGCAACGGCAATCGGTATTAATAAAACCGCCCTTGTAAACACAACCAAGGCGTCAGAGTCCGGCGGTGTAATAAAAACCACAAGTGTCAAAAAATTTCAAAATGTCAAAAACTCAACAACTTTTCTTTTTTATTTTAAATTTACTTTATTTTAATATTTAATTTAATTTAATTTAATCACTTTAATAAACTAACTAAAAAAAACTAACTAAAATCTAAAACAACTATTATTTTTTTTATATTACACGACTTGTCAATTGCAATTTTGAATATAAAATAAAAATATGACAACTCCAAAAACAACGATTACAACTTACAGAAAACAAAAAAGTAGAAAAATTGTCTGTTTAGCAGTTGGCTACACTGACGCTTCAGCGTCAAATTAGAAATAGAATCTAAATATTGCACGACGACGAAAAATTTTCCGTCGGCCGCTTTGGTTGTGTTAGTACTACATGTTTTATGTGGGTTCTAATTTACAGAACGATGCCGCTCGCCGTTGCCGTTAGTGTTGTGTTTATACCTTATGTGTATTGTATTTTTTATACGCTTATTCAGTATCATATTAAATGTTATACGAATTGGACGTATCGATCTTAGATTTAAATATCTAATAATATAATATTCGTAATATTTTATTGAGTTTCGTAATTTTTTAAATTTATATTTTGAATTGTTTTAGTTTTTTGAAGTAAAACTTCTTTAGGGCTGGTTATAGTAGTCATTGTGGTCATGGTGGCCATGGTGTTCATGGTGGTCATGGTAGTCATGGTGGTAATAGTGGTCATGGTGGTCATAGTGGTAATGGTGATCACGGTGTTCACGGTGGTTATGGCGGTCATGGTGGTCATGGTGGTCATTGTGTTCATTGTGGTCATGGTGGTCATAGTGGTCATGGTGGCTATGGTGGTTATGGTGGTCACGATGGTCATGGTAGTTACGGTGGTCATGGTGTTCACGGTGGTCATGTTGGTTATGGTGGTCATGGTGATCATGGTGGTTATAGTGGTTATGGTGGTCATGGTGGTAATGGTGGTCACGGTGGTCACGGTGGCCATGGTGGTTATGGTGGTCATGTTGGTTATGGTGGTCACGGTGGTCATGGTGGTCATGGTGGTCATGGTGGTCATGGTGGTCATAGTGGTCATGGTGGTTATGGTGGTCATGGTGGTCATGGTCTTCACGGTGGTCATGATAGTCATGGTGTTCACGGTGGTCATGATGGTCATATTGTTCATGGCGGTCATGGTGGTAATGGTAGTAACGGTGGTAATGGTGGTCATGGTGTTCATGATGGTCATGATGGTCGTGGTAGTGTCACGGTGGTCATGGTGGTCATGGTGTTTAGAGTTTGCATCCCGGGCTTTCCCGGGCGGGAAAAAATATTTGTGTTGATTAAATTTGTTTTGTTAAATAGAAAAATGAGTGGTGTAATCTTTGCACGCGGTTGAAATAAATTTCTTTGGCTACTGTGGCAGGTATTAATAAAAAGATGAAATATAAAATAAATATGTCATATTGCAATTTAGAGCTGCATTTCTTGATAATATAATTTGCAGCATGTGTAATAAAAAGTAATATTTACATAATGTGTTACAAAGTCAATTCAATTATGAACATAATTGAAATATGAAATTAGAGGTTTATGACAAATTTGCTAAACTTTTTGAAAAATGCATTAATTGTTGTACCAATTGTTAAATTAAATGGACATGCATTCATCGTGAAATTTAATTTGTAATACGTTCTAAGACTTTGAAAAACATGTAAATATGGCTTTTTATTACACATTGTTGCAAATTATATTATCAAGAATATTAGAAAGAAACTCTAAATTTCAATATGACATATTTATTTTATTTTATATTTAATATTTTTAGTAATACCTGCTGCAGTGGCCAAATAAGTTTCTCTTCAACAGCGTGTAAAGATTACGCACTTCATTTTTTTAAAAATAGGTACTAAATAATAAATCCTATCACGTAGTAAAATACGACAGATGTCAATATTTCGAGATAGGATGTAAGAATAGTTTTTTACATATCGAGGACTGAAAGTAAAAGACTACACCTGCGGTTTATATTAAAAACCGATGCAAAGCGAGTGCTTTTATTGAACCAAGGGCGTAATCTTCTTTTCAGCTTGAGTGTATGTACAACGTTTTACGCTCAAATTCAACATAGAATGGTAAAATAAATTAGTAATAAATTTTATATCTAGAAATTTAGTACAAAAAATCCCAAAGAAATGCAATTTCCAATATGTAATCATAGATGAAAGATTAAACTTAAGTAAATATGTAAAATCATGAAGTTTCAATTTAGAAATTATCTGAACATCAAAATTAAAATATGTTTCGTCACCGCCGCTTTGGCTAAGTTGTGTAAGACACACGGGATTTGAAGATGTGTCTCTGATGAATGTAGTTCGAATCCTGACACGAAACACAAAATTTTTTCTAAAGGAATTTTAGAGAAAATGTAAAGTTATTTCGAATTGCAAAACTCATGTGATTTCCATTTTGTGCTTAAGCTTAATTGTTCACAAAAAATCCATCCAAACATATGAATGTTTTAAGTGAGGCTGAGAAGAAAGATTTGATGTGCGGCGATGAACGAATTAAGGGATTTGAATCCTTTAAATATTTGGGAACAATGCTTGACTCAAACAACAGCATACTTACAGATATAAAAGCTCGAATCGCTACAGGTAATCGAACTTTCTACTCAATTAAACCTCTCCTTGGATCACCGTATGTATCAACTAACACCAAGCTCAAGTTATACAAGACATTAGCTAGACCGGTCGTGATGTATGGGTCACAAACGTGGACCCTTACACAAAATGACGAATCGCATTTATCTGTATTTGAGCGTAAGATCCTACGATACATTTTTGGTCCACTTAAGACAGACGATAGAGAGTATAGAACCCGGTATAAATTTGAGATCAGAGACCTTCTTGAGGGTCCTGATATAATAGGTTGTATCCGTTCTAATAGGATTGCTTGGTTGGGGCATGTTCTACGAGCCGATTCACAGTCTGGATCTGGAATGATTAGAAAAATGTACGTTAGTACCCCAGGGAGTGGGCGACCGCGAGGTAGACCACGACTACAATGGAAGACTGACGTAATAAACGACCTTAAAAAAATCGGCTGCCATGGTAATTATGTCGCTGTTGCGAATCACCGTGATGAATATTCAAAGCTGATTAGCCTGGCAACGCTCCTACATGGAGCATAAACACCTTAAAAAAAACAATAAAAAAAAAGTTCAGCCTTTCAGCCACGATAACTAGGTTGTAAAATGTGTTTTACAATTCATTTGTACGTAAATTCATTACAAATTACAATTCAAGTGTACGTACAGGTGCAAGCAAGATTTTAAGAAGATTAAAAAGATTATCTACTTAGATATTTTTTCATATTGCTTCCATGAGTTATGGCGCAATCAAAGCGAAGCGGTAGACCGCAGTTCGTGATAAAAAATAGCGATTACCACTTTTGCTTTATTTACGCTGAACCTAGTAGACATAACCTCAAAAAATGATTTGATCTAATGTTGTTTAACATACATGAACTTATGACGAGTTTTGTAACGTAAACTCACTTTTAAATTTTAATTTGAAATAGATTTTGTACAATAAACTGTAAACAAAATTAATTAAAACATATAAAATTTCGAAAACGATTATTGAAAAATGAAATTTCATAAGAATATTTATTCAGATCAAATTGCGATTTTCATAAACTGATTTTTGTCTTGACGCTATCTATTGTAAGTTTAAAATGTAAATAGCTAAGACACTTTTTTTAAATATAAAAACATTATAATTTAATCTTTTGTAAATAGAAATAAACTAGTTTGCTTTAGAATCAAAGTGATGCGGTAGATCGCTGTTCGTGAAAAAAAATAGCGATTACCACTTTTGCTTATCAAAGCGATGCGGCTGAATTTAATACACATGACTGTAAACAAAATTTGTTAAAATATAACATTTTGAAAAATGTTTTGAGTTTTGAGAAACTAATGTTAATAATTTTTAATACGAATAAGTTTCATACTGTCTTTGGCTCCATCTATTGAACGCTTTTTACAATCAAAAAAAAAATCAACAAATGTCAATTTTACTCTGATTCTGTTGTTAAGAAAAAAATTAGAAAGGAAACTGTCATAAAAAGTAAAAACTTTATTATGATTTATTAATTTTACTCTGATTTTGCATAAAAACGCTAAAGCAAATCAGCTAAGAGTTAAGACCAATTTTAAAAGGGAATGTATTTGGTTTGTAGTGTGACATAAAAACATTCCTTATTATAATTTGTTCTTTTAATGCGTATGGACATTTGTAGGATGAAATCTCTTAATGCGTATGGACATTTGTATGGTGAAATATGTGTTTTAAATAAGAGCGGGGTATGTTATCTAGTGAATTTGTTCCAAATAATTTTTTTTCCTGGATTGCAATATTTTTTTCTAAAATTTTACTCTGATTCTGCGTAAAAGGTTTTAACAAGACAATTTTTTTTTAAAAAGAAATGTGTTAAGGTTTAGGTGTGTAGGTTGTCATAAAAACATTATTATAATTTGTTTTACTGCGAATGACTGAATATTTCCAAAAATTTTCGGGATTCAATTTAAATTAAATTCGTTTAAAAATCTATACTATAATGTGCCAATAGGTAGACCCTACAACAAAATATTGGAGTGTATTATTTAGAGCCTTTGTCCCAAATAATAATTCAGAGTATGCAATCACTTTTTCTAGAAATTTTAAATTATAGAAATTATGGTTGGTGTGTTCGTTTTATATTCTTCAAAAATATCTTTTAATGAAATTTTACTATGATGATTACTTCTTGACTAAGAAACATTAGAAAGGAAGTTGTCATAAAAACATTATTATATAGCTTTTTTCTTAAACATACCTATTTATCGATCTAACTTAAATGAAATTAAAAACTGCACCGTAAAGTGCCGATCACTAGACCCCAACAACAACACCGCGTGTGCTATTTAACGCTTTTGTCCCTAATAATGCTCCCGGGTATGCAAATACTTTTTCTAATGATCAACTTTTATAGCTGTCAAAATTTTTTCAAGTAGGACAGCAAATTGCATAGTTTTAGTCGATTTGCAGATACAAATAAACAAAAATTTTCACTGTAACAAGTGGTTAAACGTTTGTTGAATCTTATTTTGAAATATGAAATTACATACTCTGAAAATTATTTTTAATTCAAAAATAGTTTTATTAAAATTAGTTTCTAGTTAAATAAAACAAAAGTGAGACAATATAAATTCAGTATTTGTATACTGAAAAATCACATTGAAATAAAATCTTAATATTAAAGAAATTTGAAATTAATATTAAAGCAATGATACTTGTACTAAATCTGTTACTTACATTTTTTTTATAGTTCTAAGCCATGTTTAATATCGAAAGTTCATCTGAAGCCGATAAACAAATTATTGTAGACTCTGGACCAAATAGCAAACATGACGAGACTTATATTTTGGTTTAACATCATATGCTTAAGCAATTCTAGTATGCTCCTCAAAATATTTGGTGCCAATATGCGAGGTTCACCCAACCAACCCACACCACTAGATAAATCTTTGGCCCAAATTATATATCTTGCGGATTATTGGGTATGTTGTTTTTATGAGCGCAGAAAAATTGGAAATAATTCAATCAATCGTTAAACTTGGTATACTTTTATTATTTATTTCATTATAATCCAAGCTCATAAAGTTTATTATTTACTACAAAAACTCGTGGTATTAGATACAAAAAACATCAAAAATGTAAATTTTAGTTCGTGAAAAAGGTTCAGTTTAAAGTTTAATAGTCAAAACTGTCTGTTCAGTACAAAAAGAAGTGATATCCTGTGTCAAGTAGAAGCGTGTGTAAAACAAAACATTTCCAAATAATTAGGTGTTCTACATGTTTGAAATACTTACTTTGTCACTCGGATTAGAGATTAGAATTAGAAACAACTTCAACTAACTAGGTATTAAAACAAATGTTTCTAGTAAAAATAAAAGTACAAAATAATATTTATTTATTTATTTATATTCGAATGCAAATGTGGAATGCGATATTTATACGATCTACTGAATCGAGAGAAGTGCGGAACCATCACGAAACCTCAGGACTAACAGATTAAAACTTTAATGAAATTCTTTTCAAATAACATGTTCTTAATCTACAAACTAGGGTCTGCAATATAAAATACAAACTAATAAATTAGCTTGCATTTCTTTTATAGAATTTTCATTTTGTACATAATATTTCACATTAAATAAAAATCTTAACTGTCAATAAACATCGCTTAAAATCAACTGATTTACAGAGTTAATCTTTTACATCCCTTTGCTGATATACATCAACATGTATTTACAAAATTTTGCTTTGAACACTCAAAGGCGTTTTTTGTTAGAAATTTCTTGCTTTCTTGTTTCAATTACAAAATACAACCTGTATGTATATGATCATAAGTGGTATACCAGAAGGTTTAATTAAAATAAAGTAGATATAAGTGCGTGTAATACCAAAATTTGTCTTTTTTTTGACATTTTTTTTTTTTTAATTTTGATTTCAAAAACCGTGTAAAGTCGAAAACGTGTTAAATGAGTGCCAGATAAACCAGATCGGAAAACAAAAAACTTCGTGTCAAATGAAATGATTAAAATAAAATAAAATTTTAAGTTTTTTTCGTGATGTTTCGATTTGCGATTAAATTAAAGACTGAAATTAATTTTTTATAATTTTATATTTTTATATTATTTTAGTAAAAAGCACTAAATGAATTATTTAACAATAAATGAGTGGTAAATGAATGATTTTCTTACGAATTGAGATTTTTTTTCTTGAAGAATACCAACTGTCAAATGTGACCCTACTACTGTCAAATGCACCACCACTATGGTCTTCATTTGACGTTTGGAAGATATATTTTATATTAAACATTTATCATAAAACAAATAAGTATAAATAGAAGATTTAATCTTCAATAATGTTAAGCAGAAAACATCTTTGTATGATCTAAAAATGATTTTGGACAAAAGTAAAAAAAATAAAAATAAATTAGTAACAAAAATAAAGTTTTAATGCGACATTTTACAAATTCGTGTAAAATTTGCCCCCACTCCCCCCTATTAATTTCATTATGTCAAAAATCTTTGGTGCCCTCCACAAAATTATGAAAGGATTTCAAGAAAAACTTTTCAAAAAATATTTTTTGCGCTGACCAGGATTTGAACCCGAGACTTCAGAAAGTAAATCGGTACTAATAATTTATTTAATGGTTGAAAATTTTCAATTTCTTCGAACAGTGTTTCTAATTTTAGGTGATGCCCAAGCCCAAGATGCTGCAACTATAAACAACGCGCATTACTTATTACTTCGGCCTGAAAGACCTAAGTATTACATTCATGAGCCAAAAGTAAAATTCTTTCCCCCACTTTTTTTGGCATTTCTCGACGTTTTAGGACCTACTGATTCTAAAAAAAAACAGAGAGTGTGCTTAAGACCGCACGGCAGAAGTGAAAACTTCATTGGTAATCGCAATCAATTGATATCGTATTAGTAGTATTTGGATCGTATTAGTAGAATAAATGAGAAACAAGTCTGAACGATAAACCGCTAACTACGCACACTAACCTCACCTCACAATGTAAACCAAATAATTGTCAAAATAGCACTCATATGCCCATAGAAGGGACTAAAGTACGCGTGGTTGTCGCACCCATAGATCAACAAGTTTAACTTTTACAAATCTTTCTGCGGAAAGCTAAGCAAATTCATTGGTATTAATGCGCATTGTTGCCGTTTGCAAATCACTATCGGCTAAGTGCCGATTTGCCGAACCATTTTTAATTATTTTATTTATCATGATTGCCATCCATGTTTAAGCATACATAAGCTATGCTTCGTTGTATAGAGTTTATGCGATTTCCGTCTCGTAATTGTGAGATTTAAATCGATATAATCGATTTTATCAAGTATCAAGTTACAAGTATTAAGTCTTCACTTAATTTTAGAAACATGTATTACATACAATTCCAAATCAACAGCATATTTAGTGTAGATGATAAAATTCCAATACATATAATTATGATATACAAATGTAATTGTTTCAGCCTTCAGGTTATACTATCTTTCTTACGTTGTTTTCAATTTCATAAAAAAATTATGTTCAAAAAAAATATTGATCAAAGCAAACTACCGTTTAAAACGATAGTTAAATAAAAAGCAAAAATTAAGCGTACACAACAACTGCATAATTGTCATGATGATTAATGTATTAATGCATAAAGGATAAACAGCCATACATACTTTCAGTTTTATATACATATATTCAATATTTATTTAGCATGATGACTCAAATGCAAAAGGCAGTAGCAATATAACTTTAAAAAACTGCGTTATAGATCAATTTTTAAAATTCGTATAAAGAAATTTTTATTATTTTTATGAATTCATAAATAAAAAAAAATAATTTTAATGGTATTTAATAAAAATTAAAAACAAACAATAAAAAAATATGTACCATACCAGGAGTTGAACTCACAACCTACAGCATCAGTCGAGCACGATATCCACAACGCAATTTGAAACGTTAAGAAATGATAGATTGATAAATGATAAAAATGCTGACGAATCAGTTTAATTTCCGTCCGTCCGGCCGGCCGCCGTCATTACCTACGCTGAAGGGAAAACCACTGGAAGTATTTCAAATTTTTTTTCTAAAAATAGGTATACTCAAGGGACAGGTCCGAAAGGACGCTGTGTTCGATAACTGTACCGGAAGTGTGTCAAAAAAATCATTATGTTTGTCATAAATAGCAAATTTTCATATTTTTGGCTTAAAAATGTTCATTTTAAGTGATTACGAGTAGGAACATTAAATTTGGAGAAATCCTGATGGTCGGGATTGGTATGTGAGATCAAAAACTAGATTATAGCATTACAAGTTTGTCAAAAAAATGTTGTCAAGTGTGTCAAAAGAAAGATTTTTATTTATTTTTTCACCCAATTTTTTGGAAAAAAACTAAATTAATTATATGTTTGAAATGAAATTTTATTATTATTATAGAGAATTATGGCATTATAAGTTTGTCAAACAAATAATGTCAAGTGTATCAAAAATTGATTTCATTCACTTTTTTAGCCAATTTTTTGAAAAAAAAATGTAGCTGTTTTTATGACGTATATGTAATTAAAAATGAAATTGGACATGGAAATTTTTGAATTTGTTAGTTTTCAAACTAGATTTGTAGATTTTTAGATAGTAGATAGTAGATTTTTTTTAAGAAATTCAATAGTGGTGTCGTTAATGAGGCGAACACAGAAATAAACCGACGAAGGTAACCAGCCATGGCACGAAAAACTCAGCAATCGCGTCGGTTTTATCTTCATCGATTTTTAATACGGCTCTATATCACCTATCTATCTACTACGTAGCCCAAGTATTTAACTTACGGGATTAAGAAATTACTCTTCTTAACATTGATCTTCAAGTTAACAAGTCTTAGATATTTGGCGAATTGTGTCTATATATCGATATGGTTTAAAAAGGACTCCGCAACGATCAGAATGTAATGAAGATCTTTCTCATTGGCGAACCAATGAGAATGGCATAGCAGGATGCGTACCTAGAATGATAGTTATGCCTTACGGCTAAAGCTCAGTCCTCGTGGATTTGATGGAGTAATACCTGCTGCTTCAACACAAATGCAAAAATGTACGCAATTTACGAAAAGTCACTGAAATGGAAAAAAAATACAAGCGGAGAATGGAGACTCTGGCGACCCCTTTTGCGAAAGACCCACGATCAGCGCGTCCAACCCCCACAATCACTCTCAGACGCCCACACACTCACGCCCCACACATGCTCACATTCACCCACACAGGCAGACGGCGAAGCTCTAAGATGGAGTCGTGTTGCTGTCACACGCGCCCCATGGTACAGCCCACAAACCACTGCCATTGCTGGTACAACGCGAATCCGATCCCAGAGCACTGAAAAACGTCACACTCTATATAGAAAGTCCAGATCGATTACTTCCCCTTTCCTTTATTAATAGCATTAAAAAAAATTCATAAAACCATGAGTAATTCAAACAAAAAAAAATATTTATTTACAACCCAATAAAAGGTAAGTTTGTTTGTAATTTGAACCAACATGTCCAAACCAGTCTATTTCAACACCTGTAGTTTACCGTTAGTTAATGAATCATAGACCTAATAGACCTAAAACCGGACAAGAATTTGTTTCTTTATTTTGTTGTTTTTAATTCCTTCTTTTTATGAATTACAGGACATTTGAGAATGATTAGTTCAAGAATATATAATTTCACCAAATTCAGGAAATATAAGGAAAAGAGGTATTTGATACGTTAAGTTTGAACTCGGAGCTACACTATTTAGATTAGAATCAGTGCCACTCCAGACCAAATGTGTCTCGCTACCCACACCGCCCATTCGCACCCACAGGCACCGACTAACATGCCCCCATTCAACCACTGACACGCCCTTTCACACACATTCACCCTTCTACGTTAAACAAAAAAAAAATAATATAAGTTCACTCACCCATGATTATATCCTCCAGACCTCCAAGATTCCGTTATCTCAGCCCTCCATCAGCAACAACTGTGTCCAATTACTTGATGAAAACAGGTACAGGCAAATATTTGTATAAATAAGCGTTAAATAACTTTCCGATATAGTTGGATGCGTTGTGAATAAAAGATAACAATTTGTCACAATAAGCGATGAATAATACGTTGACCCAAAAACGTAACGATTTGTATCAATAAATGTTGAATAATACGTAGAAATAAAAATGTACAGTTTGTATCAATGAATGTTGAAAAATTTGTCAATTCGGTTGAATACGTTGAAAATATGATGCATGAACTTGTAGGTCAAAACGTTGAATAACATTGGGATTGCAGCTGAATGCGTGGAAGTAATATACGTTAGCAGTAGTACTTGCAAGGTTTAATGAGTTTATTGATATTGATCCAAATGATGAATTATGTTGACTAGTAGAGGCAATTGATAAAGCAGGTGAAAGTAGTACTTGGACTGCTAAGTAAATTCACGACTGTCGATCAAGGAGATGAAATACATCCACGTAGCAATTGGACTATGCCCGGAACCGAGTTGTAACAATGTAAACGAAATGCCCGCCCCCAAGCAATCGAACGTGTGAAACATATCAACCAAAGGAACACGACATCAAAGTTAATAATCACATAAATTTCAGTATAAATATTGTTTATTATAACGGTATTGTTTATGCACAAAACAAAACATAGTTCTGCGATTGTTCTCGCTTAACATATTTAGCCTTAATTTCTTAGAATTTAGTTGAAGGCGTATGCATGCCCCAATTTATCGAAAAGAACAATATCAATTTCCCCGATCGTTCCAGAATAATAAGCGCGTCTTCAAATTATTTTCGAGCAGTGGGAAGATGCATGCATACGTGTTTCAGTAAATTGATCTTATTTGATTTAATCTAACTAGCGCCACAGCGAGACGTACACAACACGAAAATTCTTTTGGGTTATTTTAAATTAAATTAAACTTAATTTTCTTTTGATATAATAAATAAATTTAACTAGCGCCATTGCGAGATATACACAACATGAAAACTCTTTTTGGTTATTTTAAATTAAATTAAACTTAATTTTCTTTGGATTTAATAAATAAATTTAACTAGCGCCATTGCGAAACATACACAACATGGAAATTATTTTTGGTTATTGTATATTAAATTAAACTTAATTTTCTTTTGATTTAATAGATAAATTTATATAGCGCCATTAAGAATAAAAACGTAGAGGTAATAATTTTCCATGGCCATACCTGAACCGTGGTTGAAAGATATTTTTCTTGTTGAATCTTTCATATAACACTATAACACTCCAAAAATAACCCGACGGGATTTCACTACACCAAATATAGAAGTTAACTTTGTCATCCAACAAAAACGAAAAAACCAAAGAATCGATTTCGACACGTATATAACTTTATAATTTAATAATTTCCGACGGACAAAACAACACGTAAACCATTTTAAAATTTTCTTTAATTCGCACTGACAGCACAGCGGATAATCCAATAAGAATTATCGACTAAGATGAAAAGGCTAGGTTACACCCAGTATTTATAACAAAATTCAATGCCGAACATGGTAATAAAACTTTTTGGAATTTCGAAAGGGTAATCCATCCACCCAGTAAGAAAATACGTATTGACAATAACGTTGCGAAGACCATTGTAATGCTGATTGCGAGATATAATTTTAGGATAGCAAGAAGAATTGGTGCAGCTGTTTGGATTTTGAAAGGTTCGAGTGAGGGTTCCAGATGTAAATTAATTATGTAATTAAATGTTACGATCTTCTTTTCGATAAAACGAAACGAGTGGTTACTTTGTAATACTGACCATTGCAAAAAGTAATTTTGCAAAACAAACCATTTCTGACACTTCAATAAGAGTCATCAATGAATTAGAATGAATCAAACGTAAGTCCAATCGACCGTATGATATTGATGTATTACAAAATAACAACTTACAACACTATTACAGTGAAATTCAGATCCATAACGGAAAGACAGTCTGATAGCAAGAAAATACCCATACAGAAAATCGAATGCATAACAGGTTAGGACATTAATTCTTTTTATTGTGGCGATTGGACAAATGCGCACAGCCGTTCGGAGGTTTGAAAACTTCGTTGTTTAAGTACAGTTAGTATCTAGAGGATTCAAATTCAAGCAGCATGAAAACGCAGTATGAGTCAATTTTAGGGGGTTGCAAAATTAAATAGTAATGTTTATAAGGATAAATAATAAAAAAGCTATGGGTTACGAAGACTATAAGAAAATATGACTATTGATGATGGATGGATGAGAATCTATTACGAGCTACACAGCTTGGTAAAAATGACAACTAATGAATCTGAGACCACAACACATTACGTTCAGACGTCGTCCCAGGCTATCCATTACAAGAAGAGCATCTAAATATACGAATACACAGGACCTTAAATGGGGAGGGATCACCTGATGGGATTTTCTCATGGTCTGAAGAACATTGTTCAGTCCGAAGGGCATCCTTACGAACTAGTACAACGGTCGACCAAGTACGGTTAAAGCAGTTTTCTCTCTAGACGAGCTTCCAGGGAGACCTGCCAGAAAGCGCCTGACAAATCAGCTGGAGATGAAATTGACTTAAGGTAAGTGACGGAATACCCTCTATTTGGGGAAAGGGATATGCATTATTCTTGGTGACGGTATTGACCTTACGGAAGTCTAAACACAGGTGAACTTTGTCAGGTTTGCGTATCAAGACCACTGGCGAGCTCAAAGGACTGGCACTTTCTTCGATAATACCCAGCACCAGCATTCCATCCCTCGCTAACGACAGTTATGTATTCAAGCATATGCATTTGACTTAAACCCATTTTAGAAAACGACCGAAGAAGCTGTATCGCATCCTGTAGCTGTTCATTTTCGTCGGAAGTAAGATCTGTGGCAATTGAGTCGATAGAATCTAATTAAGATGCAAATAGGACATGATCTAATTACTTGAATGTTTTGAAAAAATCAACACCCAAATATAAATCCTGGGTAAGAGAAGGAATGACATAAAGATCAAGGGTCTTACTACGACCCTTAAACGAAACTTTGGTAGTGAGACAGCCATTAAATTTTTGACTGTTACCATTTGCAGTTTTGATTTTGGCTGTGGAGCAAGTAAGAAGAAGGGGAGTTTGTAACATTTCTTGGGCGAACGCACCAATGACACTGATAGAGTCTCCACTGTTTAATAGTTCAATCCAAGTTTGATTCAATAGCTTGACCTTGGCATGGCATTTTTTATAATATGGATACGTAAAAATTGAAGAGATTGTTTTAGAATGAAATGATTTATGAATACGCCAGAAACGACGCATTTCCAATAACATCAATGAATATTCAGGGCCTGGTAGCTAAGTAATCTTGTAGTCGTTGCTTATGTGATTTAAACGGAAGGAAAGATGAAGTTATCACGCTCCTAGGATCTCGTTTGAGAGAATGTCTATTGGTTTAGTTGCCATTGTGTTTGTCGCAAGATTAAAAGTGGTTGATTCCAGCGTTTTCATCACAGTTGGGATAAAGAAGACGGTAGATGATTCTTCAGCTGGGAGATTTGATGGAACATTGATTTCTAGAACTGAAGGAGTAGTATTGGAGTGTGAAATTTAAAAAGGGATTGCATCAGAATTGGGGGCATGCTCAAAATGTTTTGGAAGCGAGAAAGAGGGTTTGGTGAAAGGAAACATAAAACTCGCCGCTTTTCGGTTTTGATGGATGTGACCTCCCTCGTTTGCAGTTCCAGCAGTTTGGTGGTTTCGCAAAAGGTTTTACTATGGCGAAGGGCTTAAATGCACACACTTCGGGTTCCTCTTGGAGATCATTGTCCTCGTGAGGTAATTCAGAAACTTGTCGTGCAGGTCTCTAAAGATATATTGTAAAGTTAACGTCTGCAAGTAACTTCTTTCAGTCGCGATAGAGCTCTTGCAAGTGTTCGACGCTGTATATGTTTCTATAACGAAAACAAGTCCTTGTGGAACTTAGCGTTGAATTTATTTTTCAACAGGTTTCTGTCAACCTATCGGTTAAACAATCCTTCGCGTGCAGAAAATCTTCAAATGTTTTTCCAGTTCGTTGTTTATGAGATATAATGAGTTCTCGGATCTCATCGTAAAGCTTGACAAATGTCAGACCAATGAAACTGTTGGGTTTCTCGGAAGCGCGATCGGTGGAATAGAGATGAAGGTGACGAGAAAGGGTGTCAGTTGCATCGGAGAAGGAATTGTGATTGACATTTCGATAAATGTATTCTTCTACTTCCAGACCATCAGGTCGACCAGTGAACACTACATACCAATACCAATACCATCCGGAATGTTTTTTAGGAAAAGTCGATCCTCTGTTCAGTATAAAGGAACTGGTGGAAGTTGGACCTATGGTGGATATCTAGAAGAGGTAAAGTTTATTGCGAATTCTCACTGAAACATCGATGGTGAAAGGACTGAAAATATACTGATCCCGGATGGATGTGCCACTTTGGAGGTCTGTTAATTAAGCTAGCGCTGGAGCTTTGGATTATAGTGGTGATCGGATTGGTAAAGAATGGGATTTAGACAGGGGATTATAGTGTGAATTATATAAGGAGATGAGTTTTCGAAGAAGCTCACTGAGAGGAATGTTGACAAAAGAGGTGGAGTTATTTGAGTAAAACCGTCGTATATGTTTTTTTTTTAAATTTCTTAAAAATTTTTTTTGTTTTTTTTCTAAAAAATCAGTTACATAAAAAACATCGCCAACTAAATTTTTAATTTTGAAATCTAATTTAAATGTTCGTCACAACACTCCCCCCTAGTGCCATCGAAGATGGGACGGTATAAAAATTATTGTGCTACAGCACGAAGGAAACGAGCAGGGGTACGAGTGGTTCTACCTGCTCGCATAATTGTAGATGCAGGATGTAATATCTGAGTTTGAGGAATGAGATTAAATCTAACCTTTTAAGGTGATACAGTTGCGCTAGCGTCACGCTGCCTTGTTGCTGCGGAGGTAGAAGGAGAAGACTGGAATGTGTCCGAAGCAGTAGAATGGACAATATCTGATGAAGACGAAAGTTTCGTCTGCGCGACTGAGATTACTCGAATACTCGAAGTAGGTGAGTTTTGAGATGAGTCATCTTCAGATTGTTCCCTAAAGCAAGGTTTTAATCTGTCGATGGAAACTCGAATATGTTGACCTTTACGGTCAATAACCAAATTTTTATCATCGTGACTGATGACTTTGAAAGGACCTTCGTATGGCGGTTGTAATGATTTACGTCCTAAGTCAGTATGTAAGAAAACATGCGAACAAGACTGGAGATTTTTAGAGACGAAAACATTAGGAAAACTGTGTCTAGACGCAGTAGATGGACGAAGGTGAGTGAAATGTTGCTTCAACTGTGAAACGAATCAGATTGTGGAGTGGAGTTAGAATTTTGGCTGAAAAATTCTCCGGGAAGACGTATGTTAGTACCGTAGACGAGCTCAGCCGACGAAGATTGGAAATCTTCACGGAAAGTGGTTCGTAAACCAAGTAGTATTGACGGTAGAACTCGTGCCCAGTCTGTTCTGTCGTAGGCCATTATCGCGGATTTCAGAGTTCCGTACCAACGTTCAATTAATCCGTTACATTTAGGACTGTAGCTTGTAGTGTGTTTACGTTCGAAACCGTTAAGTTTTGACAACTCGTTAAAGATATTGGATTCGAATTGGGAGCCCTGATCAGTGACGATTACTGAAGGAACTCCGAAGCGAGCGATCCAATTGGAGTAGAGAGCTGATGCTACCGTTTCAGCTGTAATATCCGAGATAGGAATGGCTTCAGGCCATCGAGTATAACCGTCAATAATTGTGACACAATAATGTTTATCCTCAGAGGTAGAAAGTGGACCAATAATGTCCATATGAATCTCGGAAAATCGTTGAGAAGCTTAAGGATAATTACCTAAAGCAGATTAAGTGGGGCGAGAAACTTTTGCCTTGTGGCAAGCCAGGCAGTTCTGTGCCATTTGTCGTACATCCTTTATAATGGATGGCCAAATGACTTTTTCAGAAAGAAGTTTGACAGAACTGTGGACTCCTGGATGAGATAAATTGTAAAGACTTTTGAAAATAGATTGACGAAATTGCTTCGGAATAAAAGTTCGTGGATTACCTGAAGAAGTATCACACAAAATAATTTTGGCACTAGAATTGCCAAACGATAATGGAAAGGAACGGAATTGAAGTGTGGGACTAGTGTCCACTAATTCTTCTAGTTCGTTATCGTTGAACTGAGCGTCAGCAATTTCTTCGTAATTAATATTTTTTGGAATAGATATTTGCTCAACACGAGAAAGAGTGTCGGCAACAACATTATCGATTCCAGAAATGTGGCGAATATCAGTCGTAAATTGACTGATAAAATCAAGATGACGGAATTGGCGAGGACTAGCTTTGGCAGGATTCTGTGACAAAGCGTAAATGAGTGGCTTATGATCGGTGAAAAGAATGAAGATTCTACCTTCAAGGAGATACCGGAAAGGTTTAATGGCAGATTAAGCTGCAAGGAGTTTGCGATAATAAGCGCTGTATTTCTGTTGCGTTTCATTGAGTCACACAGAGAAGAAACTAAGTGGTGTCCAACAATCATTAATTTTTTGTTGAACAACAGCACCAAGTGCCTTGTCGGAAGCGTCGACCATAACCGCAAGTTGGGCAGAGGGTGAGGGGTGAGAAAGAGTTGTAGCTTCACTTCTGTTCGCCACCAGAAGAATAGAAATTCTGTGTTTGGGATTTACATCGGTACTCGCAGATTTTTCTATAGAAATGAAATGCGCCTGTGATAAGTTTTTATTTATTGTTAGTTGAAGGGGGAGACGATTCTAACCAGGATGTAGGTCGTCCTCGCTAATGTCTTCTCTACTTGAACTTGAGGTACGATTGGTAGGTTGGGCAGATTGTGGTTGTGCCCTTCCTAAAAATGGGGTTTTCAACATTGATTTGACTTCGCCGTTTCTGCAATGGCGGTTGGTAACTTGGAGTTAGTAATCGGCAATTTAAAAGTAGGTTTACCTTTAGAAACCGCCTTGAGTTTTGAACTTCGGGGATATATGAAGCATTGGCCATCGCTGTCCGACTGGGAAGCGACTATTTCCTCGTTTCGAAGACGTTGGACAGTCGTTTTGGAATAATTGTCTAACTTTCTGATAGCTTTTAATGATTGAAGAGTGGGTACAATGGAAACAATGTCGTGGCTCTCAAGTTGGAATTAAATTGGAACTTTACAGGTTGGGCCAACATTCACTGGAGAAAAATCCTTCATTAAGCAGAACTTGTGGAACGTATGCCTACACGGAATAATTTTTGCAGCGCCTAGATCATCCATTTCATCACAGCACACTGCGCTGCTATTGACCAGGATAATATCGGGAGTAGACGCCATAGTGACTCATAGTCGATGAAAAACGTGTTGTAGACAGAGTTGTGAAAACTTGACCATTTTTGATTTTCCTGAAAATTGGCATATAAGTAGTATGGACAAAATAAAAAATACCGCTTATCTTAAAATTTTTTTTAAAGTGCATAGTTTGAGCAAAGGGGGCACCCCAACATGCAGGAAAAATTAAAATTCTGCCAATCCGATGTAACATTGAAATTAAAATGCTCAAGAACGGCTATACCGATTTCATCAAACTTTTTTTTGTTTGATAGATGATTAATTAGTCGTTTGAAAAAAAATTAATTAATTGTTTTTATAATTAATTTTTAAATAAAAATATTAAAAAAACTTTTTTAAAGATGGCGCTAGGGTCAAAGATCAATTGGAATTTAATTAATTTTTTTTCTGAAAATAGTTCTATTCTTACTCTAAAATATATCAAATTTACAAAGAGGATAAAATTCGTGTTTTTGAGATATTTAATTTTAAAGATTTTTAGTCATTCTAAAATTCTAATTGTTCATTATTTTTTCGAACAATTTTTATCTTCAAAAAATTTTAACCACTGAAGCTCGAGAAAATAATAAACAATTAGAATTTTAACCGAACCGTAATTTTTTTTTGTCTGTAGTTAAATATAATTAAATTAAATAAATTAATCAAGTTAGCTGTATTTTTGTCTCTAAAGTCACAATTGAGTTATTTTTCACTTTTTTGTGTTTTTGAAGTCGGTTCTATTTATTTATTAAAAGTTTTTATTTTTCCAGTTTTTAGTTTGGTTTTATACCCAAATGTCGATTAAAAAGGCGTTTTTGAAGTAATAACTAAGTCTCGGAATGTATTCATCAATGACAATCAAACAATCAATGATTTTTCGATTTTTGAGAAAAAAAATAAATTTCCTGTCATTTCCTCAAATTTCCTCAAACCATCCAAATACAATAAGCGGTTTCGAAGAAATCGACGAAAATACATAAAAAATACAGCTTTTTCCAATTTACTGAAAAACTGTATTTTTCACATCATAGAAAAAAATGCAGATTAATTTCCAAAGCAACCTTAATAGAATGCAATTTAAATCATCCAAATCGTATGAGCCGTTTTTGAGAAATCGGTAAACAAACATCAACATTTATCAAAAAACACAGTTTTTTTCGTTGTTCTAGAAAACGGGTATTTTTTACGTCATAGAAAACAATATGAGACCATTTTGGCATCTACTTAAATGGAATACAATTTAAATCATTAAAATCGAATGAGCCGTTTTTAAGAAATCGGTTAACAAATATCAATAGACATAAAAAAAACCCAAGTGAAACACAGACCCTCCTTCTTTTTTGAAGTCGGTTAAAAAGTACAAATAAACTTTTTCAAAATTCTAAAAATATTCCAAAAGTTATAATAAAATCCAAAATTTAAACTTTTTCAACATTCCAAAAATTTTCTAAAAATTATTAAAAAATCAAAGATTAAAACTTCCAAAAATTAATCCAAAATCAAAGATTCAAATTTATTTTCCAACTGTTCCTGTTATTCAGAAGTCGTGGAATCGAATCTGGAATCACACAAAAAATTGCTCAAGAAACATCTAACTAATAATTACAATTTTTGTCAAAAATGTTTCCCATAATATGTTTCTAAAAAAATTTGGAAACCAAATATATAAACAGAAATAGACATAAACAAAACTGTCCAAGAAGGAACAAAAGTTGAAAATTTGTTGTTGTTGCTATTGCTTATTACGGTAGTCATAATTTAAAACGTCTACTGTGTGAGAAAAACATTTCTGTTTGTTTGTATGAAACTTGGAAACGTTTGTATTAAAGTTTCAGGAACATAGTACATAGGAACATAGTAGTAATTGTTTTTGTTATAATTATTGTATTAAAACTTAATGATTTTCTTTGAACGTTTGACAAAATAGTATTAAGTCGACATTATGCCAACAATATGAAAATAAAGTTTCATATTTATATTATGTTTGGGTAGACACTGTCTAGTGTGTCTATACCGACGCTTCGCCACTGGTATTCACCATGACTTCTTCAACGCGTGTACCCACAAGGACCGACTGCTCTTCAACAAGGATGACCATTACATGTATAGAGAATGGCTGTTTAGATATGTTATTATTTTTCTGATTTCTCTTTCAAAAGTTGATTTTTTTTCCGATGGGAGAGTGTTAAGCTCGCGTCCAGCCCAATCGGGTGTTCACCCTTAATGCTGTGGACTGTCCATTATATTGGAGCTACTAGGAGTCACTAAAAGGATGTATATTTAACACTTGGTATCAAGCACCAGATCTTGTGAGTTGTTGGACGACCATAGGAACAAAAAAAAGTTTATGCTTTTTAACTCACCGTACTCTGACACCCCTACATATCAAACATTGATGACCTTCTTGAAACCAAATTTTTTCGAATTTGAATGAATGAAGTTTGCAATAACACGAATTAAATTATTTTCAGATAAAATTTCTTCTTCTTTTTATTTTCTTTACGGGTTATATAAGAAATGAATGTAATTTTCTATACTTATCCAAAACAAACAAAACAAAATAATTGTTATTATCATATTTATTGATACAATCGTGCACTACAAAAATTATTATTAGTTAAACCAAATTGAACGAACCTTGTGGTGGGGTAATTTAGCTTATATAAATTGAAGATTTTTGAAGTCGCGCAAGTTTACTTTTAGTACTCTGACGCCGGTGAACCGTTTGTCATTTTTAGCGGACTGTTTTTTTTCTGTTTTTTTTTTTCCAAAAATCAACATTGCTAAACGAAAGTGTTGTTTTTATGATAATTCGTAATAGATACAAAGGGACTGTTTTGTTATTATTTCATGTGTTATGCGTAGTATTAATTCATGTGTTTAGTTTTCGTTAAAAACAGAAATAAAATATAAAAGTAAGTTATAACTCGTTGTTGATTTGGTTTTTTCAAAGTTGGATATTTTGTTTATGGAAATCATTTACATATTAAAAAAAAATCAAAACAACATATAAAACTTATTGTGTCTCAACTCTCAAACTGTTATAATAAAACGACAAACTTAACATATTTTAAATATTGTGATAGGGCAATTTAGTTAATTTAGATAGTAGATCGAAAACATGAATTTTTTTTAAATATTTGGTTGATGTTTTCGAAATTGATCAAACGAGATTGAGTAACAAATATTATGTTGTCTTATCGATGCTCTTCTAATATGGACTCTATTGAATTGAATTTAATTTAAATTAATAAAGTGATAAATAAGAATTGTGACTGTAAGTTGTTCGACGTAAAAAATTGAAATATTGCCTCAGATTGAAAGACACAACTTTTCTGGGAGAGGATAGTTTATGTAAAAATGAAAGTGAAAAATGCAAAACAGAATCAAATATTATGCTTCATAGTTTATACACTATTTTAGCTTATTTAGAAAAATTCAACGATAAAAGATTAAATTAAAATCATAATATACAGAACTTCAATCGATAAATGACTAAACCGATTACTTATAGACTGAGAGCCCGCAACGGAAAGACCTTCGTTATTTTATAAAAGCTGAAAGTTTCTCTGTGCCTACCCCCTGCTAACGTAGGAACGATTAGCGACATATGAAGTTTGGATCATGCTGGCTTTGGCAGGGAGCAGGTAACAAAGGGGCCTCCAAAGTTTCGTGAAAGTATAAAAGGTAATTTTTTTATATATTCTTCGGGATAGTATTTGAAGTCACGTCACCCATTGCCAGACACTTACTCTCATGGGAACCCTTTGCCAGACACCCTTAAACTTTATCAATTTGTTAATCTTCTCTCTAATCCTTCAAACTTCATATGGCGCTTATCGTTCCTACCTGAGTAGGGGATATGCGCAGAAAAACTTTCAGCTTTTATAAAATAACGAAGATCTGGCCGTCGCGGGGTCTTGCTCTATTAGCTTAAGCGGTTCTCAATCAAACGTTAAAGTTTTAGATGCAAACCTTGGCTTTAAGTTTGCAACATCTTCGTGAATTTGAGGTCAAGAATTTTCGGTTTTGTTTGTTAGGCATCATTCTAGGGTTCGTAAAAAATTGTTGTTTTACAAATAGTTTGAGATTTACTTTGAGATTAAAAAAAATTTTTTTTTGACTTAAATATTGTGGAACACAATTGTTAAGCAGTTAGGCAACGTTGCATGTCTACTACTCAAATCTGTCCCTGAGTGCTATGCGGATTAGGCATGACCAAATATGTATGAACAATTTTCAAACCGTCATTTTCTTCGCTCCTACCGACTAATTATGTTCTATTTGACTCGAATATGAAGAGTATCCAGTTTTATTGAAATCGGAAAATAATTACCCACCGCACAGTGGCGTCAAAGATAAGAAAATTAGCGGAATAATAGGATTTTTTATTTTTATCAGATATAATCACCTTAAAACATAATATGCCGCATGATTGTGATTTTTTTATTAAAAGTCACTAAGTATGTAGAAATCGATCTTATGTTAGGAAAGCGATTTTATCTTAATTTTTCTTCTTACATATACGAGCCTTTAATTTATAACAATCTTTTTTTCAAAGAGAAAAAAGTTATTTTTTGGGGTCATTCCAAAGTGACTAACGTAACATTTATACCGAAATTCACAACTTTGTTTCCTTATAAAACTAAAATAGTAAAGATTATTTTAAGCACTTGTTGACTTTTTAAAATGTAAATCGAGTTTATTTATCTAAATCAGAAAGCTTTTTTATTTAAATTAAAATTTTTAGATACTTTTTAAATAAAAATTTAAATGTGACTAACGTAACATTTTTTATACCATTAAATTAACACCTAAATTATGAACCAAAATTCTCTAGATGTTGAAAATGAAACATAAAATTTATTGATAAGTTTCTTCATTGTAATTAATGTATTGTTTAAAAAAGCCAATAACTTTTTAAAAAATATGTTAGTTTTTCATAAATTGACGCTTTTGATTTAAATGATGTGTGACTAACGTAACGTGACTAACGTAACACAAAAGAATTCATGTATTAAGAATGCTTACCTCATTTATTTGGAAAGCAAAGCAGTCCAATTCAGACACTCCAAACTTTAGCTTACAGAAAATAAAAAGTCTAAAACAATTTAGTTTATTATATTTGTGCTATGCTAAATTCTTTTAAGATATATTTTAATTCGCATATTAAGCCTTTTTTACAACCATGCGCTTAATTGCATTCTAAACAAAATAACTGTATTGGAATTTTCACAGTTGTTGCCATATCTTATAGTAAAATATATGAAAAAAAAATTAAAGGACAGTTACAGTTTTGTTAAGAAAAAAAATTTAGCTTGAAGGTTGACTTTAAAATGGAATGACCCTTTTGATTAAATTTGTAATAATTTTTATTCAAAAGCAACATTTTTCCAAAAAAATTAATGCATTAAATTAGATTTATTGTATGATGGGTATTTGGATCTGTAGTTTTCGACCACCTCAATGGTGTATTATGTACCTTCTAGTGGTCTGCATAAATACATTTAAAATATAAACAATTACACAAATTTACTTAAATACAAATCATCTACGAGTAAAAGTGTTACAAATATTTATATTCTCAAGTATAAAATAGTCTAACTACAAACAAAAATAAATATCCGCTTACTTTTTACAAAATATCTTTTCTACTCTCACCACTAATACTTATATTTAGAATATTTAGAATACGTAAATAGTAGTTTACGTAACAAGTACGCAAAATATGGTTTTAGCGGACGAATCGTAATGTTTCCGGACGAGGCGCTACCTAGCCGAGTCTGTAATATGAAGATGAGTCTGCTAAAGCCATTTGCGTACGTGTTGCATACAACGTTTTTTAGTATTAGCTCTTAGAATTTTTTTTTCTAATTTATTGCTTAATTTGTATTCTTGCGTACCTAAAAATTCAAAACTTATCAAAGCAATTGTGATTATAATTTGAAAATAATTGTAATTTAAAATGAAAACAAATTTTGAATCCGGTAAAGTGTTGTCATAACGACTTTAAGTACTAGGCCGCTAAAATACAATTTTGCGGACTCTAAACAGTTCTAAAAGTAATCATTTTTCGGAGCTAATACTAAAAATGTATTTAGTAGTTTAGAAACAAATTATAGTAAAAGAAAAAGCTGAATATACTCAAATATTTGAAGTATTATTATTTATCGTCGCAAAAACAACCAAAAGGCTGTAAATAAGCCGCGCCATGTTTTTCTTTAGCTTGAAACTATCATTTTAACTATAACAAATTAAATTCTTGTATTTTATTCTTTACAAAAACTTCTCAAATCATAAAGCACTAGTTATAATAGCTATTTATGTACCAAGGGCGTTATGTAGGTTATTACGCCCGGAAAGCGACGTAATCTAGCCCGAGGGCCTTTGGCCCGAGGGATGGATGTCGCTTGATGGGCGTAATACCCAATAACGCCAGTGGTGCATACAAGATTTTATGCTTCACTTAATAAGCTAAAAACTAAGAAAGAATTTAATTTGTTAGTCTATATTGCTATGCAAAAAAATACAAATGTATCCCAGTATGCCAAGAAAATAAATATTTTGAAGTTTAAATTAATTGTTTGTTGTTTGTGCGTTGCTATAAACAAATTCTCCCAAATTTTGAAGCGTAGTTTGCCATGAGAAAAAACAGTTTGAAGTTTCAAATAATTATTCATCAGAACTCTGAATTAGTCCTAAACAATAATGGATTTGCAATTGCCAGAGTTTATTAAGCAAAATGCTCAAAAAGCAACGGAATCTTTATTGCCAATTAAATCCAAAAAACAATATGATAAAGATTACGGGATTTTTCGTTCATGGAAATCAAGAAATAAAGTACAGGCAGTGAATGAAAATGTGTTGTTAGCATACTTTCAAGAATTGGTAATTCTAATTTGTTTATACATTTTAATAAGTAAATTTATTAATTAAATTTTTTATTTAGTCTGAAAAGTATACCCCGAATTCACTGTGGACCAAATACTCCATTTTAAAATCTACCCTTACAGTTTACGAAAAAATTGATATTTCAAAATATAACCAATTGCTTTCGTTTTTAAAAACAAAATCAAGAGGTTATACGCCAAAAAAATCTCAAGTTTTAACCAGCAATCAGGTTATGGCTTTCATAAAAGATGCTCGGATGACGTTTATCTGTTGCATAAGGTAGTTTTGGTTATGGGAGTCTTTGGAGGCTTAAGAAGAGACGAAATGGTAAAAATGTCATTTGTGGATGTAACTGATAAAGGTTCCGTTTTGATTGTAAAAGTGCCAGAAACTAAAACAGGTACGTCAAAAGGCTTTACAATCATAGATGAAGAAGAAATGGGTGCTCTGAAAATAGTCCGACAATATATGAATTTAAGGCCAAATAAAACAAATGGGACACGTTTTTTTCTTACATATAGAAACAGAAAGTGTACAATGCAACCAGTTGGAAAAAATACGATAGGCAGTGTTCTTAAAATAAGTTCTTAAAACTAGAAAACCCTCACCAATTTACTGGTCATTGTTTGAGACGCACTTCGTCTACTCTCTTAATTGAGGGGGGTGCGTCTTTCGAAACTCTTAAATTGCACGGCAAATGGAAGAGTGACACTGTAGCACAAGGCTACATAGAAGAAAGCATCACTTCGAAAAATAGAATTTCCAACATGATTGCAAGTGCTGTAGGTTCATCTAAAGGAGAAACAAGTGCTATTTCTAGTTTTGAAATCATCTCGAATGTTCAAGAAAAACCATCAACATCATCAACCTACCCCATATCAAATAAAATGATAACTGTATCGGACAATCTTTCCAGTAAATCTGTTGATTTTTCTGGCAAGTTTGAAAATTGCCATTTTTACTTCGAAAAGTAACATTCTGTATTGAAAATTTTGATTTAATTTGAATAAAAATTATTAATTAATAAACATTTTTTAAAACTTTTTAAATTAAAAGCAAAAATACAATTTACGACAAAAACAAACTGTCTAGTATGCCATGAGGATAAACATTTTGAAGTTTAAAATATTATTTTAGTGTATTAAGAGCGGGCGTTATGAATTCATAATGCCCTCTCATAACGCCCCGGTTTTTATGGATGCGTTTATATATCGCGTATCCAAGACTTTATAATAACATTATATGCATGTGAAGCATAAAATTTCTTAATGGCATTTTTTTTTCTAAACATCTAGCTATATTATATAATTTAAGTAAGACTCTAGAATTACATATCATAATTCTAAAATATATAATAAATATGCACATATATTAAAATTTATTTAAGCAGAGGAAATATAATTCATTTTTTTTTCTATAAAAAACCGTTCGCTTTCACTTACATATTTCTTGAACAAAAACCTTGGTGCGACCTTTTCTTAATATGACAATAAAGCCAACCGCATAGTGACTATGGTTGACTCATAATAAACATTATATTGAAATAACCATTGATTAAATAGCAATCTTAAATGAATATCAATGAACGTTAAAATTCAGTACGAAAAGAAATTTATTGATAATGTTATTTCATAGTCATCGTTATATTGTTATAGTTGCCATTTGCTAGATATTCTTACAGCAAATCATGTCTTTTATAAAATTAAGCATACCGTAATAACATAAAGGTAATAATAATTTCAAATAGATTACTATACTTCAGGAAAATTGTAGAAAATATGATACTGACTTAATTAATATAATTAGAAGTCCACTGTTGAATTCATCGGCTTTTCACAGTTGTCTGAAAATAGACGTTACGAAGATTAAATTAATTGAGAAAAGGTAGCGCCATGGTTTTTGTTCAAGAAATATGTAAGTGAAAGCGAGCGGTTTTTTATAGAAAAAAAATAAATTATATTTCCTCTGCTTAAATAAATTTTAATATATGTGCATATTTATTATATATTTTAGAATTATGATATGTAATTCTAGAGTATTACTTAAATTATATAATATAGCTAGATGTTTAGAAAACAAAATGCCATTAAGAATTTTATAACTAGTGCTTTATGATTTGAGAAGTTTTTGTTAAGAATAAGATACAAGAATTTATTTGTTATAGTTAAAATGATAGTTTCAAGCTAAAGAAAAACATGGCGTGGCTTTTTTACTGCCTTTTGGTTGTTTTTGCGACGATTTGACTGTTTTTTGTAAAGTTATAATATAATATGGGAGAGTCAAATTATTATTATCCATATAAAATGTTTTCTACAGAGAACTTTACTCTCGATTTTTTATCAATCTAGGACCTAGGTGCAATATTTAAAAAAAATAAAAGTATCGTTTTAATGTAAACAGGTCTCAACTCATGACATGAACAACTCATGAAAAAGTAAAAGAAATATTCGAAAATAAGTCTAAAGCAATGCATTCGAAAATTAATAAAATTATTACATACAACGGAAACACACACATAAAAACTATAGTCTTTGACTAACAACTTTAAAAAATTAACATAACAATTTTATAAAAGTTCTTGAGGATAGCATAAAAGCTTAAATCGATTGTTATTTACTCTAAACAAATAATAAACAAAACAACATTGTGCGAAAAAAGATGTGAAATTAAGTGTTTCGCAATTAAACAATTTTTTTTAAAAATTCTTGATTATGTTCAGCCAAGTACCATTGGTGTCTTCCGTAAACTTTATAGTCTATGATTGACTGAAAGTTTAAAAAAATTTCAGTTTTTACGGTTATATATGCCTCAATCTCGAAATCGGCACATATTTGTCATTTTCGCCTTATCTTACCACATAAATATACGTAAATACATATATTTTCATTTTCAGTGAGAAAGTCTTTGTGAATAATGGATAATAAACAATCAAGTCCTCACCATAAGGGTTTTGTTCTATTTTTTCAAAGTATGGAACCCTTAAAATAATAATAAAATTTTCTCAAATTCTTTTCTTTATATCTCATCAAGCTTAAAAACACAAAATTTTAAAGCCTACTAAATTATTTTTTAATCTTATCACTTCAAAATAACTACCAACGTTCTAAAATAAAATGAAATAAAAATTAAAATTTATTATCGATATAACATTTGTTGGGTTCTCTCAGATAACAAATTTACATAATAGACCAAATACATGTTTTCACAACATCGTTTTCTTAACACATCAATAATAGGTCTTTTTACTGAAAGCATATTCTATATATATTATTTTTTCTAATATCTTTATAATTACCAACTTCCATTTAATATATTAATAAAACATTTGATGGGTTTTCTGGACACAAACATAACAAATATTTTTATCGAAAACAACTATACGTTTTCAAATTAATCTGGGTTCGTGTTTAAGTTTTTTAACTGTTGTTAAATATTACCAATATTGAGGGATAATAAATTTCAATTCGCATAATTTTGTGTTTTTCAATTCTGTACATTTGGTTGGCTTTTAAAAATTCGCCAAAGTGATACTAAATTACTACATTCTATCAATGCTGCCAACGTGGTATAAAAAGTTGTAAAATTATTTTAATTTTACTAAAAGTTTGGGAAAGCAACATTTTGATTTTATTAACTTTCAGAAAAAAGCATGAACTTTCTTTTTACTAATGAGAAACATATAGTTAAATAATATATACTTTTATTGATAACTTTGAATGCAGTTGTAGAAAAAATGCAAATTATTCGAAATGAAAATTTTAACCTTTAAAACCTATTCGGTGCACAGTATATATACTAGTAGTGTCTTTCAAAACATGGCGCGCGAGACACTACCGCGTCTCTTGATTATCCCTACTGAAATTTTTTTTCGATTGTTTCGCAAAAGACATGTTCAATAATATTGTCAAAAACAAGATCTTGCGATCTTGAAAAAAGTTAATTTATTGCTAAAAAATTTTAGGATTCACATATCAATTAAATAAATTACATTATAGTTTACATTATAGATTACACGAAAATATCTCGCGTAATTTACACGTAATCTATGCGTAATCTATACATGTAAAGTAATCTATTTTGTCTACGGCACAACCCTGAAAAAAACACACTCATTATTAGTTTAATTAATTAATTACACACAATTGATATAATGATTAGTTTCGATTCGATTCGATCAAAATATTCAAAATATTCAATCCCTTCAAAATACTTCGATATTGACAGAAATAAACACAGCAACCGAAACAACAACAGAAACAGTAAAGCAAATTCAATCTCAAATATTCAATCCTTTAAATAACCACCACCTGTAGGTGACCACCGAAACTTATTTACTTTCAGTCCTAGTGACTGAAAACATTTTCAGTCACTACTTAGAAAAAGTTTCCCTTTCACATAGGTTTTACTATATATTAAAATGACATTTTCGTAGCTTGAAGTAGAAAAATATCTTTTCTATTCTCACCACTAATACTTATATTTAGAATACGTAAAATGTATTTGAGTAGTTTAGAAACAAATTATAGTAAAAGAAAAAGCTGAATATACTCAAATATTTGAAGTATTATTATTTATTTGGGAGTACAGAAACTTTTTGAGAAAATATGAAAAACGAATAATTATCCCTAATGGATAATGTGTACCGTAATAGCTATTGATTAAGCAATCGGATTTTAACATGGACATAGATTCAACTATTAGTCAGAATAGGAGTTATATTTTTTGGTAATAAAATGTGGAAGGCATTACAATTTACGTCACAGCACATGAAAACCTTTAAAGACCAAGTTCCATCAACAATATAACATACGTTCTAAGGCAGGCATGTCAAACTCATTTCGGCATTCGGGCCAAATTTTTCGAAAATTGTTTTCCAAATCCTTAAGCGGGCCACACTGGATTTGGTTTTTTTTTAAAATTTTAAATTTGTGGGTTGATTGAATATAATCGACCATAAAGAAAACAAAACAAAATTTTTATATAGAAATTTATTAATTCTTAGAAATATATTTATCAATTCTTTTAATTCAGGTTTTTTTGGTTGATAGAATGCACCGCTTTTCATTTTTCAATTCATCAAAATCTGGTATTAGTTTTTGGCTTGATGCTATTTTTAATATTGATGCTAAATGTTCTTCAGTCAATCTGGTTCGCTGCGAAGTTTGATTTATCTTCATTTGTGAAAAAAGTTGTTCACAAATATACGTGCTACCAAACATGGATAATATGCGCATAACAAAATTTCGAATACCTGAGCAACGGCCTGTAGGTAAATACTCATAAAACTCTTGAATACCAATTTCCATATATTTTTGGTTCAATAACGTGTCGCATCGTAGTTCTATAAACTCCATTTGCAAATTTTCCTTAATATTGTACGGAGAGACATAGACATCGGAGAGCAAAAAATATTGAAATGAGACTCACTATTTTGAAAATCTGAAAACCTCTTTTCGAAATCGTCTGCCAACATTTTCAGTTGTTTTTCATATTTTTCAAATTTTAACTCTGGATGTTTAAGCAAAAGAGTCTTATAACTAGAAAAATTGTATAAATTTTCAATTGTATTTTCCACAAGTGTATCTTTTGTTTGAATGAATTTATTTGGTCATACAACAAGGTTATGAGCATGTTTTTAACCTGAAGATTAAGATTGAGTTGACTGAGATGGCCAGTAATGTCAACCGAAAAAGCCAAATCTTGTATCCAATCAACTTTTTTCAGTTCAGTGCAGTCATAATCTTTAATTTCTAAAAGCTGTAAAGCTGTAAAAATCTTCTTAAAACCTTATGACTCGAAAGCCAACGGACTTCAGTATAATATGGCAAATCTTCGTAGTCACATTCCACATCTTTTAGCAATGACGTAAATTTCCGATGATTTAAGGCACGTGCTCGAATAAAATTAACGATTTTAGTCACTTTTTTAAATACATGATCAGTTTTGATTACTTTTGAACATAAAACTTGCTGGAAGTGTTGAATTGCAATGCAATGGAAGTGTTGAATTGAAAAGATGTATTATGTTGGGTTTTAACATAACCTTTTAGTCTGCCGACGACACCACGTGAAGATCTTTTCATAGAAGGGGTCTCATCAGTTGCCAAAGACAACAGCTTCTGCATTGGAAGATCATATTTTTTAATAGCAATCATAAGTACATCGAAAATATCATATCCAGTTGTTGTACCAGCCATTGAAATTACTTCTAAAAGTTCTTCGGCTATTGTCATATTAGTATCACACCCTCGAATAAAAATGGCTAACTGAGCCATATCTAATAAATCAGTACTCTCGTCGATTGCAATTGAAAACATTTCAAAATTCAATACAACTGAGCGAAGTTGACCGCTTGAATTAGAAGCAATATCGGTGATTCTATTCGCAACTGTATTTCGCGATAAACTTATGCCTTTAAATTTTTTTATCATATCTGGGCATAACCCTTCCACTGCTATTACTAAACATTCAATAAAGAATTCGCCTTCCATAAAGGGTTTTGATTTTTTGCAATTGCATGCGATAACGATAACTAGCTTTAACAGCGGCAACATTTTTTGTGATTGCCCTAATGAAAATGTTTTGTTGTTTTCGAAGAGCTGTCTTTAATTCGAATAACTTTTTCTCCCGCATTTTTCCAACGATGTTTTTGTATTCTTCATTGTTATCGTAATGTCTTTTTATATTGTATTCCTTGCACACCGCAATAGTCTTTGGTATTCAATTTCCAGTGGATGAGTCCAATGAAGGTTGGCTGCTAGCGGCGTTGTTCTGTGTATCTTGGAGCTAGAGTTGTTCACTATAACATTCGTTGAGCAATTGTAATTCTTTCCAGTAATTTCTATCCTGTGCTTCGAGAGTTTATGGTATTTGAATGCGACTTTTCTTATAATTTATCTTTAATAACAACTCTGTTGGTACTAGAAATTATTCTTCGAAAATCCATACAAGCAAGCAGCACCAGTCCAAAGAAGTATAGAGGTAAAAGATAGTGTGTTGCAGCTGTCGTTTTACTAAATACTTTTCCACTACAGGAAAAAACTATATTTGTTTAAATATATTTTAATGAATTGCTAACGTAGACAATTGACACTTTATTTTTCATAAAAAGACACAGTGATAATATAAAATTAACCATTAATTAATTAACAAAAGAGAAAATATTATTCTTATTATAATTTGTTGAGCGTTTATTGGTATAAAATTATTATATTTATATTTTATCGCAATGGCGTGTGTAAGTACAAAAAAACGTGATTTTTTATATCGAGCGACAGATTGACAGACAGATTTTTACATTTTTTTTGTCATATATCGTAATAACCCAACAGAAAATTTGTTGGGGTGAATAAAGTTACCCAGCCTGGTTGTTGTGCTGGGTAACGTTAGTAACTCTTCTATATCTTTCGAACAGGATTGTTTTTATTACAAGTTATTTATTAAATAGAATTGAATTTATCATGCATTGGAGTTATCACCACAAGTCTGACAACATTCTAACTGGATATCGCGCTCGCTAATGTTAACTATATAATTTATTTATTTAAAGATTTATTTAGTAAAATCGTAATAGTTTCTGCTATTTTTTTATGAAATTTTATAACGGGAAAATAAAATTTCATCAAAATATAGTAGAATCGCAGAAATTTTCGATAGAAGATTTTGCTGAATAGAAACCAATAATAGTTACGACTTGCGAAGAAACAAATGAAAAAGATCCGTTTAAGTGAAATTCACGCCACAAATCCGTTTGAATTCAAAACATGTGGCTGAAAATATTTTAATTTTCCTTCGTTAAGATTTTCAGAAATTAAGAAATTTTTGTTTTGAATAATACCCGTGTCCCTTTTAGGTAAATTAAATATTTTTAAATTAAAATTTTAAATAGAGCGACAAAAATATGAGGCGTCCTAGATTTTTTTTCTACTACAACTCAATTTATTTTTTACGTTCGTATTCGTTTTGACCAAAAATATTTTTGTCAATTTTGCAAAACAATATTACTAAAAATTTAAAAGAAAATTATTAGTGAGGTAAAAGATTACATTTAAATATTATTTTGAAATTTGTTACATTTCAGAAAATGAATTCAAGATTCAAATGAATTAAAAGATTTCCAAAAATTTAAATTGTGTGCCAACATATTAGACATGATTCTCTTAACTGACAAAAACTATGGTGGTGAATAGAGGCATATGTTTGCCATGTTTATGCTTTACCATATGCTTTACCATCATTCGATATGCTTAACTTGAAAACAAAATTTAGTACAAAAGTAAGGGAAAATATGATAAATGGAACTCACATAACAATACAACGAACGTTCTTAAAACTATATTTATTTTTTTAACTGTCTGTACATATTTTGTTTGTATTTTTAATAAATTCATTTTTTTGAATATTTTAATTAAAACACGAAACGAGAAAAAGTGTTGCGGGCCACAAAAATTCGTGTAGCGGGCCGCGACTTTGGCTTGCCTGTTGTAAGGTGTTAATGAACTCAAATATTTTATTTGTTGTTATTATATTTTGTTGTTTTAAAGAATGGATAAATAAACAGTAAATGTTATCACATCATAAAATACGACAAGCCAATATTTCATGATAGGATAAATGAAATAAAAATAAAACAAAAGGAATATTCCATAGCTAAGATTGAAGGTGCTACCGTTGACTGAATACAGTTTATCCGCCAGCATTCCTAATGTCGTTTTCTTTTTGCCAGAGCAGAAAAAGTGATTTTTTTAAGATTTTTTTCCCACAAAACGAATATGAAAACATTTGATCTAGTTTTGTAGTTGTGTTTGTGAACTCTCATTTAATGTTTTTGTTAATTATTAGAATTTAATTAAATAATGTTTTATTAATTTTGGATTTAAAACACGATTTAAACAAAACATTTATTTAAACTAATAATTATTTCACTTTAAAAAATAATAATAAATAAATGGCGTCTTGTTTGTTTACTAATTTTTCAGATTTGTAAATGTATTTGTGTAAATTTATTATATTTGCAACTTGATCTACCAAAAAATCTAGATTCAGAAAAAATATTTTCAGATCAAAAAAAGAGCAATTTTTTTTACAAAAAGAATACGAAATGCAAAAAAAAGTGATCTGACAGCTGCTTTTTTGATCACTTTTTTTGTCAAAAAGAAAACGACATAAGATATCTCCGTCGTTAGTGATATCTCACTACTATTGCCAGTGAAATATTTGATATCTCATGTTAACTCGTAGGTCAATAGCAGGGATTGGAGAACGCGGGATTGTTACCAGTAGATCACAGATGAAAACAAATTTACAAATGAACAATACGGATTTTTCCATGTGAAAAAAACTTAAAAGTATGTTTGGAGGGGTTTTTTGTGAGCAATTAAGCATAAGTACATATTGGAAATCCTAATAAAATTTCAACTCCTGATCAGAATAGATCGTTAAAAAGCAAATTGAATTGTGTTCAAGAATTGTGTTTTTGAATTGTGTTTAAGAATTGTGTTAGTGTTTTGTAGTGTTTTGTGTTGTGTAGTGTAGTGTTTTGTAGTGTTTTGTGTAGTGTTTTGTAGTGTTTTGTGTTTTGTTTTGTGTTTTGTTTTGTGTTTTGTTTTGTGTTTTGTTTTGTGTTTTGTGTTTTGTGTTGTTTTTTTTGTGTTTTGTGTTTTGTGTGTTGTGTTGTGTTGTGTTGTGTTGTGTTGTGTTGTGTTGTGTTGTGTTGTGTTGTGTTGTGTTGTGTTGTGTTGTGTTGTGTTGTGTTGTGTTGTGTTGTGTTGTGTTGTGTTGTGTTGTGTTGTGTTGTGTTGTGTTGTGTTGTGTTGTGTTGTGTTGTGTTGTGTTGTGTTGTGTTGTGTTGTGTTGTGTTGTGTTGTGTTGTGTTGTGTTGTGTTGTGTTGTGTTGTGTTGTGTTGTGTTGTGTTGTGTTGTGTTGTGTTGTGTTGTGTTGTGTTGTGTTGTGTTGTGTTGTGTTGTGTTGTGTTGTGTTGTGTTGTGTTGTGTTGTGTTGTGTTGTGTTGTGTTGTGTTGTGTTGTGTTGTGTTGTGTTGTGTTGTGTTGTGTTGTGTTGTGTTGTGTTGTGTTGTGTTGTGTTGTGTTGTGTTGTTTTGTGTTGTGTTGTGTTGTGTTGTGTTGTGTTGTGTTGTGTTGTGTTGTGTTGTGTTGTGTTGTGTTGTGTTGTGTTGTGTTGTGTTGTGTTGTGTTGTGTTGTGTTGTGTTGTGTTGTGTTGTGTTGTGTTGTGTTGTGTTGTGTTGTGTTGTGTTGTGTTGTGTTGTGTTGTGTTGTGTTGTGTTGTGTTGTGTTGTGTTGTGTTGTGTTGTGTTGTGTTGTGTTGTGTTGTGTTGTGTTGTGTTGTGTTGTGTTGTGTTGTGCTGTGCTGTGTTGTGTTGTGTTGTGTTGTGTTTTGTTGTGTTGTGTTGTGTTGTGTTGTGTTGTGTTGTGTTGTGTTGTGTTGTGTTGTGTTGTGTTGTGTTGTGTTGTGTTGTGTTGTGTTGTGTTGTGTTGTGTTGTGTTGTGTTGTGTTTTGTTGTGTTGTGTTGTGTTGTGTTGTGTTGTGTTGTGTTGTGTTGTGTTGTGTTGTGTTATGTTGTGTTGTGTTGTGTTGTGTTGTGTTGTATTGTATTGGGTTGTGTTGTGTTGTGTTGTGTTGTGTTGTGTTGTGTTGTGTTGTGTTGTGTTGTGTTGTGTTGTGTTGTGTTGTGTTGTGTTGTGTTGTGTTGTGTTGTGTTGTGTTGTGTTGTGTTGTGTTGTGTTGTGTTGTGTTGTGTTGTGTTGTGTTGTATTGTGCTGTGTTGTGTTAGTGTTGTGTTGTGTTGTGTTGTGTTGTGTTGTGTTGTGTTGTGTTAGTGTTAGTGTTGTGTTAGTGTTGTGTTAGTGTTGTGTTAGTGTTGTGTTAGTGCTGTGTTAGTGTTGTGTTAGTGTTGTGTTAGTGTTGTGTTAGTGTTGTGTTTGTGTTGTGTTAGTGTTTTGTGTTTTGTGTTGCGTTAGTGTTAGTGTTTTAGAATTGTGTTTTAGAAATGTGTTTTAGAAATGTGTTTTCTTTTATCTTATTCAATAAACATGCCTCAATATGTATAACATAATAAATGTCTTTACAAATATATTCAATAATCCAAACAATGAATTACATTCAATGCATAAATATAAAACTTATTGAAACGAAGTTTTGGAACGATGTAACGATTTGACGGAAAAAATTAAGACCAAAAGTTGTAACGACACTTTTTGCTATAGTTGTAAATTGAGTGGAAGTTTAATATAATTATAATAAAATTTTATTAGTTTAATATAATTATAATAAAATTTTATTACAATTCCTTCACTAATTAATCGAAAGAAACTTCCTTCCATCCGGGTGTCCCTTGACACCTCTCTCCTTTTTATTTTAAGTTAAATAATACATAATAACAAAAACGGATTTTTAATAATTCATTTTATAAATTATAAACCTAAATTTATTTTAACAAAAACAATTTATTTTTAAATAATTCATTTTTTCTAATTATTTTACTTTTTTATATGTTTCTTTGGTTCACTTTCAGTTAAGAATTTTCATTCTCATTTTCAAGCAAACTTGCAAAATCAAAAGTAGCTGGTATATAATTTTTTAAATTTTTATTTAGAAACATTACATTTCCTGCTCGTGAAGGATCTAATTTTGATCTTTTGTCGGTTATTAGATTTCCAGCAGACGAAAATATCCGCTCTGAAGTAGAGCTACTAGCAGGAATTGAAAATTATTTTTGACTTAATTTGTATAAAATAGGATATTGTTCTTTATTTTTTTCCCACCAAAGTAATACATCGAAGTTGTCGTGTTGTATTTTGGAAAATATTAATCTCAGATTCAGCTTGTATTGCAAATGTTGAATTTTCTGGGGCATCAATTAACTCACCAAAAAAATTCAGATCACTTTCTGAAGAGTGTTCAAGTTGGAATTCTCCGAAAGTATAGTCATTTTCGTAGTATTCTCTCAACATGTTTTTTGTTTCTGCGATAATTTCAATTTTTCCATCATTATTAAAAATTTTCAATTTGTTAGTTGGTGGAAACATAAAGATTGAAATTTTATGAAGTACAGATACATTTTGAATCTATTTTACTTCAATGTAAAGAATTAATTTGTCCTTAAAATTTTTTATTATTTCTGAATCGCTCTCCTCGATTCTGCAAATTCTTTTTAAAAAAGATATGGAAGTGTAGACGAGATGAATTGTTGGATGTTTTGAGCCTTGGAGCTTATCAGAGGCATCTGCAAAGCTTTGCAGTAACTTAATTATATCTCTGGCCATATTTAAACTTCTATCATTAAGTTTATTTAACTGATGGCGCGGTTTATATTGGCTTTTTAAAATACCTCGGTAAATTTTTACATGCATTTTCAAGGTCATGCAATGGTGCGATTTCCTCTATTGTCTTGCTTACTATATTGTGCAGAAAATGATTAGAACAATTTATTCGTGTTTGCAACTCAAACGCTTTTATCATGTTACCACCTCGATCTGTAACTATTATAGATTTTCGTAAACTTAGATTAAACCTTTCGACCAAACTGGTAACTTTCCGTAAAATATTATCGGCTGTAAAGAAAAATATCCGTCAAAATATTGACAACAAGATCTTTTATTTCTTCTCCATCTGAATTTTTGATTCTTCCGAAAACCTTCCAATCTTCGCTGTTAACATTGCCATGTATATCATGGATTGTGTGTTCACCCGTAACAATTTTTTTTTTAATCTCGTTATTAGTTTTCATTTCCATTGTGGTAAAAAAACAGTAGTAATATCCAAAGGGAAAATAGTAGTAATTTCCTAAAGGAAAACGTTAGTAATATCTTATTTATAAATTATATAAAATATTTGAATTATCCTGCAGCAATTTCAAGATTATTAGCTATTGAATAAATATATAGATAACTGTTTAAATTTCAATTATTTCTTTTAAATCTCTAGAAAATAATAATTAGTTTGCCTTTGTTTTAGTACTTTAAAAATCGCTATTTATTACTTTAAGGTTTCACAACAAGTATGGAAATAATAACCGTCCTAATACGAAAAAAGCAAGCCTAGGAATCACTTCTATAAATCAAATTTTCAACATCCCAAAATGGAAATTGTTTGTTGGAAACCCAACCGTACCAAACCTCTATGCGTTGCCAAAGATTCACAAACCCGGCAAAAACATGCGTCCAATCGTAAGTAACATAAACGAACCAACACATAACATCTCTAAATGGTTAGTTTCGGAATTTAATAAAATAACACCACCAAAAGGATTATACATCAAAAGCTCGTTTGAACTTGTATAAAAACTTACTAAAATTGAGCTGGAGGAAGATGATATCTTTGTATCCTTCGATATAGTATCATTATGCCCAAATATCCCAACTCCAGAAGCATTAATTTGCATTGATGAATGGCTTAATGAGTCTAACATCCCAGATTAAGAAGCAGAAACTTACTCGGATCTAGTAAAACTATGTATCGACCAGAATGAATTCCAATTCAGGGGAAAGTTTTATAAATTACTACACGGTACAAGTATGGGAAACCCATTATCTTGTTTTGTCTCAAATACTTTTATGGGAATGTTCGAAACAAAACTACAAAGAGATGGAAAACTACCAAAAACATGGATTAGATACGTCGATGATATATTTGCCATCATAAAACCCAACGAGCTAGATCCTTTATTGGTACTTCTGAATTCTCAATACCCAACAATAAAATTTACCGTTGAAATAGAAGATAAAAAATGTCTCCCATTTCTTGATCTTAAACTAACAAGAATCAACAATAAAATTGACATAGACATTTACAGGAAAAAAACAATAACTCCGAGATACATCACGGCCGATTCTTTCTCACCAAAATCACACAAAATGGAAATAAATATTATTACAAGTGTTATTAGTTTTTAATTTATGTTTGCATTAATTTATAATTAGTAGTTAATTAATTTTCTCAAGTAAGTATTTACGTTTCTGCGTTATAAAAAATCGTAGGAAAAGTATATAACAAAACTCGAGCTGCAAACCATTTTCATGCTCGTGAAGGTACGCGATATATTCCCTCGCATGTAAAATGCTATTTACAGCTCTTGATATGTAATATACTGTATTTGAACCGTTTTGCGGAACCGATTTGTATTACAAACCAATTTGCATATAAACAAGTTATATTAAAGGTTGTGTTTAATGTTGGCGGAATAAAATAATAATTAATTATTAATATTATTATCATTATCAGAATATTTATCTACAACATTTAGAGGTATTAATACAAAATACTATAATTATTACTAATATCAACTATTCATTCTAAATTTTAACTGAATCCTTGAGAACTAAGAGCACGTAAAAAAGACATTTTTAATACGCACGTCATCTTTTGATTTGTGTTGTGACTTTACACTTATGTCAGCATTTGTTTTAAAATTATTATATAAATATACATGCTACTTTTGTTTCGTTTTTCAATAAACATATCTTAAAAGCATATTGTGATATAGTTTACAAAATTTACAACAACACTAATCGCTACAATTATTACTGTTTATATATGTGCGCCATGATTCCTATTTTATTCAACAAGAGGCTCAAACGATTCATAAACCTAAGTGGCTGAATAAACATGGTGATTGCATCTTACATCTTACGTCGCTATCTCATCTAAACCAGGTTTTTTGTTCGAATATTCGTTTTTTATTAGTGCGAATATTTGTGTCCAATCATATATATATAGACAGCAATCGATAGCTCACTTATACTTTCAACTAAGCACGGTGAAGTGCAGGCAACCTAGACTTGCATATAATTCGTATGGCAACATTAACGAGAGCGATGTTGACTGATTATTTACACCTTAAAATTACCCTGAATACAGTTATTTGCATACGCGTGCCGGGGATTACGTTATTTATTCACTCGCTCCTTGTTAAAATTATATAATTCGTTAGGCCTTGTTCACATGAACGCTTTTTTTCAGCTAAATTGAACGTTTTTTTTCGCTCGAAATGAAACATAGACAATTTATCATTGCTGTTCACACGCAACGTTTTTTTTCGCGCTGAAAAAAACCGCTCATGCGTTATTTTCTCCGTCGTAAACTATACGACCTATGAAAAAGCATGTATGTGTTCAGACGAACGAATAAAATCCGCTTAAAATTTTTAGTTTCGTTTTGTGTTTATGTTTGTACACAATAAAATGATGATTGATATTACTTCGGTCTGAAAGACCTAAGTATTACATTCATGAGCTCAAAGTGAAATTCTTACCCCCACTTTTTTGACATTTCTCGACGTTTTAGGACCTACTGATTCTAAAAAAGCAAAAAAAAAATGTATGTCTGTCTGTCGGCCGGCCGTCACAACCGACGAAATCTAGAAAACCGGATTTAAAAATTTCTAGAAATAGGTTTACTCAATAGGAAGAGCCGAAAGGACGATGTGTTCGATAACTGTACCGGAAGTGTGTCAAAAAAATCGTCAAGTGTGTCAAAACAAGGAAATTTGCATATTTTTTGCTTAAAAACGTTCATTTTAAGTGATTACGAGTAGGAACATTGAATTTGGAAAAATCTTGATGGTCGGGATTGGTATGTGAGACCAAAATCTAGATTATTGCATTATAAGTCTGTCAAAAAAATGTTGTCAAGTGTGTCAAAAGAAAGATTTTTATTTATTTTTTACCCAATTTTTTGGAAAAAAATTAAATTAAAAGTTTGTTTGAAATGAAGTTTTATTATTATTATTGAGAACTATGGCATTATAAGTTTGTCAAAAAAGTGTTGTCAAGTGTGTCAAAAGAAAGATTCTTATTTATTTTTTTACCCAATTTTTTGGAAAAAAATAAAATTAATAATTTGTATGATATGAAAATATTTTATTATTATAGAGAATTATGGCATTATAAGTTTGTCAAAAAAATAATGTCAAGCGTGTCAAAAAATGATTTCATTGATTTTTTTAGCCAATTTTTTGGGAAAAAAATGTAGCTGTTTTTATGACGTAAATGTAATTGAAAATGAAATTGGATATGGAAATTTTTTAATTTGTTATAGTTTTTGAAATATTTTTGGAGTTTTGAAAAAAGTTTGTATTTTTGATTTTGTAATAATTTTTCCATTATTTTTAGAATTTTGGAAAAAGTTTTAATTTTTGATTTTGTAAGAATTTTTGCAATATTTTTAGAATTTTGAAAAATTTTAAATATTTGATTTTATTATAATTTTTGGAATTTTGAAAAATTTTAAATATTTGCCATATAATTTTTGGAAGTTTGAAAAAAGTTTCAATTTTTGATTTTGTAATAATTTTTGCAATATTTTTAGAATTTTGGAAAAGTTTGAATTTTTAAGAATTTTTGAAATATTATTGGAATTTAGAAAAAGTTTAAATATTTGATTTTATTCTAATTTTTGGAATATTTTTGGAATTATGAAAAAAGTTTCAATTTTTGATTTTGTTATAGTTTTTGCAATATTTTTAGAATTTTGAAAAAGGTTTGTATTTTTGATTTTGTAATAATTTTTGCAATATTTTTAGTTTTGGAAGAAGTTTGAATTTTTGAATTTTTAAGAATTTTTGGAATATTATTAGAATTTAAGAAAAGTTTAAATATTTGATTTTATTCCAATTTATGGAATATTTTTAGAATTTTCAAAAAAAATTTTTTTAATTTTATGTATATTTAGAATTTTAGAATTTTGAAAAAAGTTTCAATTTTTAAGAATTTTTGGAATATTATCAGAATTTAAAAAAAGTTTAAATATTTGATTTTATTCTAATTTTTGCAATATTTTTGGAATTTTGAAAAAAGTTTTAATTTTTGATTTTGTATAATTTTTGAACTATTCTTAGAATTTTTGAAAAAAAGTTTAATCTTTGATTTTGTAATATCTTTTGGAATATTTTTAGAATTCTGAAAAAAGTTTGATTTTATTTAATTTTTACAATATTTTTGGAATTTTGAAAGAAATATGAATTTGTGACTTTGTAATATTTTCTCGAAACGCTAAGTGGAGAGGTTTTTGAGTAGTTTGCTGAGTGTATCATCTTTTCACTAAATTATGTTAATTTATGATCTGTTATAATTCTCCGGTATCGTATTGATGTTTCGTGTTAATTTTGTAATAAATTTCTAAACAGAGATAAAAAAATACTTGTACTTTAACAAAGAGTTATGTTTGATATACATCGCTGCCCAAAACTAAAAACCATGTCCTCATAAAAGTTTTTTGCCGAAAACTATATCAAAATCCTTAATTCAGACCGAAGTCTTGATATCTCAGAGCTGTGAGATTTCAGCCCCTCCATATTTTTGATATTGAAAAACTAATTTTAGAAGTTCAGCCATACGAATGTCTTTATAATAAAAAAGATAATAATTATTCAAATAAAATTATAAAAGATAAGTTGTGGTTGAAAATTTCAAAAAATCTGACTCCCAATTGGGACAACATTGTGGATAAACAATCAAAATGTAATTAATTACGATTTTATGATTATTTATTTTTGAAAATAAAGTGGCAAAGAGTATGTGTATATAAAAAACAAATTATTTTTAAATTGAAATTTTATTAAAACAAAGGTTAAAATTTTTGTGATATTAATTTTGTCGATTGATGGCGTGATTTTGCCATGGAACAGAACCTTGAGTTGATGAGAAATAGTTTGCAAAATAATCCCTGGTTGCAATCCCTCTTTGATTACATCTTGTCCCAATCTTTTGTATATTTTGCAACGGGCTTTCATAATATGTGTCTTCAAAATTATATCCATCCCTAATTCTTACAAAATTATGTAAGACACAACATGCTTTCACAATGGAAATTGCATTTTCTGGAGTGACATCTAATGCCCTATTTAGAATTCTCCATGTATTACTTAAAATTCCAAACGCACACTCAACCATCCGTCTCGCTCGTGAGAGGCGATAATTATATATCCATTGTTTTGCATTTATCACATAGCTTCGGTCTTATCACATAGTTTGATAGTGTAAATGCTTCATCCCCAAGTAAAACAAATCGCAAACAATAGCTGGAACAATAGTATAGTGAACTACTGTTGCCAGGTTTACACTGCACAAATTACGTTTGGAAAATTCGTACTTTTATAAAATTCTTCTGAAATGTTAAGCCAATCTTCTTTATTCTTTTCCGGCATATATAATGGAATCAAACATTCCGAAATGACATTTTTTTTTAATAAAATGTGTTGTGTAGTAGGAATTACAATATGTATCACAATAACACATAAAAACCATTTAAGACCAAGGTCCCACAACAACATACGTTCAAAGGTGTTGATGGACGTAAATCTTTCTTTTTTTGTTTTTTTATATTTTTTGTTAAAGGATGAATAACTAAACCAAAATCTTATCACTGACAAAATATGACATAGGCCAATATTTTATGATAGAATAGATAAAATAAAAGTAAATTAAAATGTAAATAGCAAATTTTTACAAAAATTTGCTGTAACAAAACAAAAATGTAGTTGCCAATAATCCAGCCGGTTGCATATTCCTTGATCCTGTGACGCACCATCTTTCTCAAAGATTAAAGCCCACACATAGTTATATGAAAGCTCGTTTCCTTGAGCAAGCAATAGCGTCTCATCATCAAGGATTATTTCACAGCTAAGATTGAGGGTGCTACCGTTGACTGAATACAGTTCATCCGCCACCACCCCTAAGATGTCATCTTGGCTAGTGATATCTCACTGCTATTACCAGTGGTATGTGATATCTCACGTTAACTCGTATGTCAATAGCAGGGACTGGAGTACGCGGGGTTGTCACACCCGTAGATCAAAAATAAAAAAAATTTCAAAACAATAAAAACGGATCCCTCCAACATTGCAAGTTTGTTTTATTATTGTATGGTTTGTTGACACTCCAAACGAAAACTATATTGTAATTCATGGTAGCTACAACCCGTAACTAAGTATCTGGAATAAATATAAAACGTATTTAAACTAAAATATTTTGTTTAAGGTAAAGAAATTCAAGGAAAATGGAAAAATATTGAGATGCCTGTCGTCGAGAACATTCAACCACCACTCGAACCGTGCTCAAAATAAAAAAAATATAGGTACTATGAACAGATGACATTGCGTTTATTCATGAAGTCACCACTTCTGGAAATTATTCAATTGCTTCTACTGTATAGGAAAATATAATTTCCTCTTCGCCAGGTTCAATAGCTTTGGATACATCTGAAAATGAAATTACAAAAACAATATTGGAAACAAAGCAATCGACTCCATTGCAACGAAAATATAAAAACGCTTCATTTGAAGGCCAGTTGATTGTTTCGATAAAAAACAAAACTGAAGACGAGTCTAATGAAGACAGATTGTTTTGAAATTAATTGGTCCCTTCCTTAAAGAAGAAGGACGTGGACCAAAGTTAAAAGCGAAAATTGAAATATTAGGCGTAATCCGTGGTCTGTTATCATCAACCACCAATAGGCACGATCAGCCCATATAATACACGTCATACTTCAACATTGACAACGTATCCTTCTCATCGTTATTTTAAAACAATGCAAACTTCACAACCTACAGCTCCTAACTCCTCCCAGTTCCTACATTCAGCTCCTAAAATAAGAATCCTTGAACAAACGATAACACATCAATCTCCCTCTCCTCAATCAGAATCCGCATAAAATTATTTTTCAAATTTTTCTCACAGTCCACAATCAGGAGATACTTTTTATATAACCGATTCCACTAGCCCAGATCCTGTCCTTTGTACGGAGAATTCAATACACAATAGCTCAAAAATTTAATTTTAAAAATAAAAATAAAATCTTCTTATATATTAATACGCTAAATAAAAACTTTGTACAGCTTAAGGCTTTTTCATTCGAATTTGGATTCATTTCAAATTTTCACTGCTAACTGATATTAGTGTAACTTAGATTTGACAGATTTTTGGGATTTTTCGGATCATAAATAAAAAAGTTATAGACGAATTAAAATGTATTTTTGAATTCAACGGCCTCCCACATACAATATGAAAATGGAATAGCCCAAGTATATATTTTTTTCACAAAAAAGATAAGCAGGCTACAGACCTTCAATCAATTTGTGAATCAATTCCAAAACGAAAACAAACGAAATAAAATTTAGTGTAAAAATCCCCTAAATTTTATTTCGTTTATTTTCGTTTTTAATTGATTGACAAATTGATTGCAGGTCTGTAGCCTGCTTTAAGAGAAAAAAACACGAAACAACAAAAACGAAATAAGAAAATTTAGTTTATGAAATGCTTTTGGGGGGGATAAACGTATTATTTTTCTTTGTTTTTAAATATTATTAGAGACAGCAAATTTTTCTTATATTTTCAGTTATTATTATTTTTATGATTTTCGAAATAAGAAAATTTAGTTTATGAAATGCTTTTGGGGGGGATAAACGTATTATTTTTCTTTGTTTTTAAATATTATTAGAGACAGCAAATTTTTCTTATATTTTCAGTTATTATTATTTTTATGATTTTCGAAATAAGAAAATTTAGTTTATGAAATGCTTTTGGGGGGATAAACGTATTATATTTCTTTGTTTTTAAATATTATTAGAGATAGCTAACTTTTCTTATATTTTCAGTTATTATTATTTTTATGATTTTCGAAATAAGAAAATTTAGTTTATGAAATGCTTTTGGGGGGGGGGGGGGGATAAACGTATTATATTTCTTTGTTTTTAAATATTATTAGAGACAGCAAACTTTTCTTATATTTTCAGTTATTAATATTTTTTATGATTTTCGAAATAAGAAAATTATTTTATGAAATGCTTTTGGGGGGGATAAACGTATTATTTTTCTTTGTTTTTAAATACTATTAGAGACAGCAAATTTTTCTTACACTAGGAGGGCCCGGCGTGCTTCGCTACGCTTATAAATAAAGTTTTTGCGTAGACATTTTGTTGACGTAGAAGCAATGATTTCAAAAAGTGGTTATGAGATATGCTAGCATATAATTTTTAATTTTTCTTTTTAAATATATGAACGAAAAATAATCAGAAACTCTAGCTGATCAGTTCGGATATATGAAAAATTAGCGACCAAATAAGTTTTCAAGTAAGCTTATTCGATCTCTAACTTACTTGATCGCTAATTTTTCATATATTCGAACTGATCAGCCAGATTTCTGATTATTTTTCATTCATATATTTAAAAAGAAAAATTAAAAATTATATGCTAGCATATCTCATTACCACTTTTTGAAATCATTATGCTTCTACGCCAACAAAATGTCTACATAAAAATTTTATTTATAAGCGTAGCGAAGCACACCGGGCCCTTCTAGTAATAAATAAAATTGAAGTAAATTTAGATCAAATATTATGTAATTTGTTTTATTACCTCAGTGTAGCTGCTAGCCTTTGTTATAGGCGGTATGGACAATCTCATATTGGTGTCCTGCATTGTTACATTGACAATAAATAATCAAATGATTCAACACTCATCTGAAAATAACCAAAAAACTCATGCCTATCCTTTCTCAGTTCAGAGAAAATAATTGAAAATTGTCCTTCAAAAAGTCTTTTTTGATTTAAGGGATGTACCCACATTTTTCTTTTTTATCTTTACGTTTTTTCAGTATACCCGCGATTGCAATCAATTGTAACGAACTAATTTTTAACAATACAGATTATAGTGTAGAAGAATTATCCCAAAGTAGAATTCCACTAGAGTTTGAAAATATTTAGAATGACAAAAGAAAAAGACGAAATCGTTCTTTATCTAATATTAATATCACTCTAACTATTGAAATATGAAAAGACGAAATTGTTCTTTATTCAATATCAATATCACTTTAACTATGAAAATAGATGATTTTCTCTATTTAATACATAATTAACTCTGGTTCACACAACAAATTTAAATACTTATGAAAAACATGCGATTCAAATGCAAACAAATCAAAAGCGATTTCGTCAAGCAAAGCAGTCAATAAAATGTTCAACAATTAATTTTGTAAAAAGGAATTCCCCTCACCAAAACCATCCCTGATAAATATGAACAGAGTCGTATGATATAAACATGTTGATATTGATGAAAAAAAGTAATCTACATTAGTGAAAAAATCTAAATTTGAGCTTGACCATATTTGATTTTTCTGAATGTTGGCTGGCATATAAGTAATATGCATAAAATAAAAAATACAACTTATTTTAAAATTTTTTAAAGTGCATAGTTGTATAGTGCATTTTTTTAAAGTGCATATCGCAACATGCATGAAAAATAAAAATTTGTCAATCTTAGTAACTCTTAAACTGAATTAAACTTCTTTTAATTAATTTTAAAATTAAAAATTTAATTTCTTTTTAAAGATGGCGCTAGGGCCAAAGTTTATTTAATTGAATTTTAACTGTTTTTTTTAAATAATTCTATCCTTACTCTAAAATATGTCAAATTTATACTTTTTATTTTTGTTTTGTTAAAAATTTATACTAAGAGGCTATTATTCGTTTTCTTTAGATACTTAATTTTAAAGATTTTTCTTCCAACTAATATTCAAAATACAAAAAATTTAAACACTGAAATTTGATTGTAAATTTCAGAAAACATATACAACACTCTGGATGACACCATATGACTCTTTGACCCCTAGCATGAGTATCGAATAGCCAATAATGTCTTGTAAGTGCATGCAATAACTTTGAAAAATGAACCACTTCATCGAATATTTAAGAAATTGGGCATCCTAGCATCAATGAGTTTCTGCAACTTTTGTTTTATTAATTGATTGTTTCAATTGATTCAAATTTTTGCACATGTTCGCCAGCAGGCGTTTTGTCACACTGACTCAAAATAAAATTCGTATGTATATCAGATGGCATCATGTCAGTTGCTGCTTTGAACAAACGCACTTAATTGTGTTTATGAAGAAACTCTAGCGGTTGGGAAACGATAAATCTTTTTATGCCGATAGACATTTAGCGTGCATTCATGTCTCATTGCGATCACCTTTTAAATACATTTGAAGTCATTTCAGTTAACGATCTTGGAACAAAGTCGTATTATTTGCTTATCTGTGAGTTTTTGTTAATGTCTTCAGCCTATCGTTCATCCTGTTGAGAAATAGCCACAACTGAGGCAGCAGAATGCGATCTCCGTACTTGTAACCTTGCCTCAAATCCTGCTGTATGTCGTTCCGCTGCTACATCTAAAAACTATTTGAGCAATTTTACGCCTGTTTTGCCCATTCGTTGATGCCCGTTTAGTTTAAATTGTAATTACTTGTCGCGTTGTTTCAGCGCCGCAAATATACGACATCCGAGGCTTGACCATCTACATTGCACTGATAAAAAGAAAGAAAGTTATAACAAAGACATATATAAAATTGAGAAACAAAAACAAATTGATATCCCACATCAATCGACACAGCTTCATTCGACCGTCAATTGCACTGAAAAAATTGGAAAAACAGTTGAAATACGAAATGATAAATGATGAAAAAATAAAAAATGCAATTCCAATCCAAACAAATTGAATTAAAATTTAATAAAAAGCGAGATCTATGTCCTTCAATCAATTTAACAATACAATCGGAAACATTGAGGAACATCTATATAATATATAACATTGTGGCAAAGTTGCAACGCAATCGGCAAACAACTTACAGAGAACAAAGATCTAAAACTTTGAACAAACGAACATTTACATATTTAGTTGTATATAGATAGTATCTATATAAACAAAAATGTAAATTTTCGTTTGTTCAAAATCTTGAATCTAAATAGATAAATAGATTGATTATCCATGAATCTATTTAGTTCTTATTCGACAGTTTCTTTTAATTTAAAATAGAACCCTGAAAACTTGCAAAAAGTTAGACGCTCGGCATATAAACACTCAGGGTTTACTCAAGCTTCGGTCGTTCGGTTATAAATTGTGAGGTGTATTCTTTCTTCTGCGTTTTCTACGTAGCCAGTTCCTCGGTTTAAAATTACTTTTTGATGATATTCTCTCACTCACTCTCTCTCTCTCT